>JBBYHL010000005.1:9423865-9434316 GCA_038381835.1 Adansonia madagascariensis
TTATATATAATATATTATTATATTATATTTATAATATTATATATTATATTATATATGTTACTATATAATATATATTTTATATAATATATTATATATTATTTTTAATTTTTAGCAAGTAATTTGGATTTAATATTAAATATTTTTATATTTAATATAATTCGAGATTTATAATATACACTATATATTATATATGGTATTTTATAATCTATAATTTAATATGAAATACTTTTATTGGAGATTTAATATAATTCGAGATTATTTTATAATTTTAGATTTAATATAATATTTTTGTTTTATAAATTTAAGATTTAATATAAAATATTTTAATCTTTTATTATTTTTAAATAATATTTTTAATATATATAATTTGTATATAACATATATAAATATATATTGGTTGGGGGGTTGGCTCCCTTTGTAAGTGAATCTACTCTCTCCACCAAGTAAAGAAAAAACAAAAAGCAAAAGTTGAAGAGGTAAAAATGTAATTATAAATAATTGCTATTTATAATGCTAATAATTATTATTTTCTTTTTTAAAATTATTTTTTTGTATTTTATTTTTTAATAATTATAGTTCATTTTCTTTTTTTGAATTCTCCGTTATTACTTTTTAAAGATATTTTTGATGGTGGAGGGTTTTGAGTGAAGAGAAAATGTGGATTTACTTAAATATTATTATATAGCTGCATTACGTGAACACACAAGGTAGAGATGTAAATGCTAAACACTGCCCAAAAGAGGCAAAAGGTTAGGTTTTTTTACGGCGTATCAGCAAGAACAGGCTGCGTATGCGCATAGCTCGTCGTCTACTTTCTCTTTTTCTGAAGCAGTCGAATTGTACTTATTCGCTGCATGAGTAACCCTAGTGAATCTTCGATTTATATCTTATAGACTTTTGCGCCCCTCGTCTCTTCGCTGGAGGCTTTTTACTTTTTATAAAATTTAATTAATTATAAATAAAAATTAATTTTAAATTAAATTTTATTAACTAATAATTATGTACTTAAATTTGATATTTAAAATTAAGTACGGATTTTAAATATATTTGTAATTAACATGTAGATCAATAATTTTAATACATTATTTAAAAATAAAATAAAATAATTAATAAAATAAATTTATTTTTTTAAAACTTTTTTCAATAAGGTCAAGTATGAATCTTAAATCAACAAACAAGTTAACGTACACACCAATCACTTTAAATAAAAATTTTCTTAAGCAGATTAGGTACAGATAAATTGATTCGCAAGTCAACGTACAAAGCTAATCCTTTTAAATATATCATTTTAAAATAAAATTCAAATAATTAATAAAATAAATTTTTTTAACATTTTTGTGAGTTGAGTACGAATCTTAAATTGACTTGCGAGTCAACTTCCTTTAAATACATCACTTAAAAATTAAATAAAATAATAAAAAATTAATAAAATAATTTTAAAATCTTTTTTTGTATTTGTTACCAAATAATGTCCTAAATCGATCAATATTCATGTATAATACAATTCTTCCAAAAAACTTCACTTAAAAATAAAAAAATAATTAAAAAAAATTTATTTTAATTTTTTTTGAGCTGATTAACAATGGATTTTAAATCTACTTATAAATTACAATATAGATTAAATCCTTTAAATAAATTATTTAAAAAAATAAAAATATAAAAATCTAAAGTAATTAATAAATTTCTTTTTTGTTTTTCTTGATTGGATCGAGTACGGGTTCTAAATCAACCTGTGAGTTATTATGCAAATTAATCTTTTTAAAGATATTATTTATAAATAAAAATCTAAAAATAATTAAAAAAATAAAATTTTTATTTTTTCAAACAAGTGCAAATATTACATTGATTGATAAGTTATTATGCAGATCAACCCTTTTTAAACAATAAAAATTTAAAGATAAATAAATAAAAATAATAAATATAAAAATAAATAAAAATTACACAAATAATAACCTAACAAAAACTAAATAAAAATAAATCTAAGAAACCAAAATAATAAAAATAATAAAGCCCGCCATCTCGTGAGCATTCAAGCCCACCATATGACAAGCTTGTATCGCTTAAAAAATTCTTTTATATATAAATATAAAAATACTTTTAAAATAATAAAAAATTAAATAAAATCTTAATAAAAATAATAAATTTAAAAATAAATAAAAATTATACAATAATAATCTTAACAAAAACTAACTAAAAAATAAATTTAGGGAACAAAAATAAGGGATCCAAGCTCACCACGCGACAACCTTGATTCTCTCAGGGGATTTTTTTTTTTTAATGTATATATGCATACAAGTATTGATTAGTGGGCTTGGGTGTACGGTTTGATCCAATAACAAGGTCCAATTTTTGGTTGAATGCGATGCACGAGTTAGGCTAAGCCTAATTTACACTTTAAAAAGTTAGATCCAAACCAATACTAATCCTACCTTCTCATTTATTTAATCTATTTAAATTATTTATTACACGTATAAAATGGTTGATTGATTAAGTATTATAAGTTAAATTGACAAGTTTATTAGAAAGATTTTAAATAAATTTATCGTAGATATAAAAAAGGTAAATGCATCTTTTATTGTCATGCAATTAACCATTCATGACTTTTCACTTGATCATTATTTTTTGTTGTGCTATTTTACCTTTTATTTTTTTTATTTACTTTTACATTTGAAGAAAAAATTTCACATTGCATTTGTCACAAAATTTAATATTTAAAAGCCATGATTTAATTTCATAAGTTAACCGACACTAAATTAGAAATTTATTAAAAAGATAAAGTAAATATATATATATATATGTATTAATAAGGCTAAAATATTAATTTTAACTTTTTTTCAGATTGGAAAAAGAATCAATTTAAAATCTACTTCCTAATTTTTTTCCCTACTACGAAAATTTATTAAGTACTTTAATCCAAAAATCTTTATTTACAAAGTTATTCCACCTTTTTCTTTTCTTTTTTAACTATTTTGTTACCTACAACAAAACATAACTATAAAGATTTCTTTTTTAATTCTTTTAATTATGATCTAAAAAATAAAATTTTATTTCACACACAAGTGCATAAAACTAGTTATATTAAAATATTTATATATTAATAACTTCAGATTTTCAAATATATTTTAAAATTCAAAATGAAACATATATTTTTGAAAATATAATAAGTCTTTGGATCGAATCAAAAACTTAAAATCAATGTCAAAACTCGACCCGAGTAAAAACACACCCACGAGCCAGGCAAATAGCTTGGACAAGAGTGTGTCAATATCTGCTAGTCAACATGTACTATTGATTTCCAGTCACTCCAAAATAATGTAATTTCAGCTGACGACAAGTTGAATATCAAAATCTTATGTTACAAATGTTGAGACCCCAAAAAAAACAAAAGGATAAATTGAATTAAGAACTCCTGGAGAATCAAATGGGCCTGCCTTCCCCTGCCTATTCAAAGCTCAGTTAAGCTTATCTCATAGATTCAGGAAAGACATATTAATACAGAAATTCAGCAGACTGACAAAGTTGAAACAAAGTTACCATCAACTATGAACCCACAAGGGCTCTAAAGAGAAAGGCTTCTCACTCCGTGCGCGGGCGGCCGGAGTTCTGGACGGAGGCGCATGCACAGTTATAGGAAGAACCCACTCGCTTTTGTCTCTACCGTCTATTAAAAGAGGATGCTCATATCTGAATTCAAAATCAACAAGTTGTCTTAATCATATTTGACAACAGCAAAACCAGAAATCTTCCACTAAATTTCAATAAAACTAAGAATAAATATATAATAGATTATTTTAACTCCTGAAGTCAAAGTGTAACCTCTCATGTAATTAACATAAGATTTTTTTTTTTCATAATTACAGAAGCAATGGAAGTCAACTTACAAGTCATACTGAAAACATTTACAGATAAGACAATTTCTTTAGGAGGACCCGCATAAAATTCAAACTGGATATACCTAGTTGCTGGAAAGTTGTTATCATTTTATTAAAAAGTTTTTTAAAAAATCTTGGATTATTCGGTTCTTTTTTGCTAATCCCATGTCGCAGTATTCTCAAAAGATACGAATAAAAAAAATTTGCTTCCACAGAGAAGCGGTATTAATAGTATATGCTTGTAGCCAACAAGCATACAACCTATTGACAGTCTTCAATGCCAAAGTAAACCATTAGTAACATACTCTTTTGAAGCTAGAATGATTTGGTTGAAGTATCATATGGTGATTACCTTGTGCAGTCTACATTCTTTGGAGTAGTGAAAAATTCAAATCTTAGAGCCCATTCCACCGAGACATGAGGAGTAGCAAAGGACATGGGGCCATCCATGGGAATAGAAAAAAGGAAACTTGTCTGTACCAAATCAGCAACAACTTCATGATGATCACTCTGAACCTACAAGAAAAATTCAATAAACAAGATTAAGATAGTGTCTAACCGTGCAGAAAACGTTAGGTTTCTTATCTCGAATCCAGAGGTTTAAGAAACCATCCTAAAACAAACAGTTATAAACTTCCAAGTCAGATACAGATTGTGCATTATATTAAATGCATGTACGCAGGAAAAAGCAGTCAGATGCTAAAAGCAACGATCATTCTAAGAAATGGAACGACTAACATTATAAGGAACATAATTTGAAGAATAAACCACTTCAAGATTCAATAATTATTTCACGCCCAAATTCATTTTAGTTCCTTTTTTCCATAAAGGAATATTTTTATTAAAGAACATAGAAATCAAAGTATTTTTCGAGTACATAGTAGCAAAAACTAAAAGGAAAGAGAAAGCTCCAGGGATAATGAACACTATCTGAGAAAAAAAAAAAACTCCACAGGAAATGAGAGAAAAAAAAGGATTAGAATTCTAGCAATCCAGACCTTCTTAACGAAAAACAGGCATTAACCAAAGTGTCACCTATCCCCCCCCCCCCCCCCCAAAAAAAAAAAAAAAGGGTGCCACCTTCCAAGCATTCAGGTCATGAATTTGCACATGCAGCTAG
The DNA here is from genome assembly GCA_038381835.1 of Adansonia madagascariensis. Classification (NCBI taxonomy): domain Eukaryota; kingdom Viridiplantae; phylum Streptophyta; class Magnoliopsida; order Malvales; family Malvaceae; genus Adansonia; species Adansonia madagascariensis. The sequence goes on from JBBYHL010000005.1 coordinate 9,428,858, forward strand.
AGTGAAAGCTCAAAATAGACAAGGCATGTTATTAAATTTAAGAAATAAATAACACTCTAGTTCATGAATGAACTGTAGAATAGAAAAAATAGGATAGGAACACCTTTGTAACTGTTGGGGAATTCCTTCTAGAAGGATGAACAAAACGCCGATTTATAGTCTCGGAAGTTTCCAGAGTTACTGAAACCTACAAGACAGCAATTCTTCCAGTCAACTTCAAGATGCATCAATCAACAGTTACATAGTTTCTTCACTTATCTAGTAGTTTCTCAATTTGATCACAATCTGCAGTTACCTCAAGGCATCTTCTAGCTCCTTCTTCATGAAAGAAGGTAAGAGTACCACCTATCTGTTAATCACACAGGGAAATAAAAACAGTAAGAGGAGAAGCAATGGACACAAATTCAGTCAAGGAGACAGAAGAAACCAGCAAAAACTGATTTTACCATATCACCGAAGTAATAAGTAGACTCAGAATTCTTAGGGGAAAATCTTAGCAAAACATGGTCATCCATCCTGATATTATAAGACCTTCCTCGAATAAAGCCTTCTGCTGCAGAAAATGCTTGTAACAAATAAGATTACCAATATTCACATATTAAACAGCTCTAGGCTAGATTTATGATACATGAGAAACAAACATAACATAAAATTAGGCAGGAAAGTCTGATACTTTACATGCTACAGATTCAGTGGTTACTGGACTAGGTGCAGAAGATACTCTTGTTATATTGGTTCTTGTAGAAGCCTGCTGCTGACGTGGAGATAAAACAGCCAATGACTTGTCTGCCGGCAAAATATTTCAAAAGGCATTATAAGGATAAAAAAAAGCTATTGTTTTGAATCAAACAAATGGCATTACTTCAGCACTCATACTGAAAATCTTAAAAGTAATCACTACAATCAAACAGAAGGCACAAGAATGTCAATATGATGACAGGATGGGAAGATAAGTTCAGTGCAAACACTGACTATACATAATTAAGAACAACTTCTTGCAAATTGCACAATAAAGCATAACTTAATTACCAGCACTAGAATCATGCAAGACCTCAGCCACTGACAACCGAGCAAGTCTGACGTTTGAAGACAAACCCAAATGGTTATCATCATGATATGGACCATCTCTATTCGTTGACCTGGATGCAGTTGATTGCAAGGATAGGGAACTTCTAAAGCTTTTATAAAGATTTTCCTTTGAAGGATTATAGGATGAAACAGATGATATTTCATCCCTTGAGCTCTCATAACCTTCCTCAACAGTGCCATACACATCACTCACTCTAGCCTGTAACAGATATCAATTTGTTGAGCAATCATTCAACTCAAACAGTAAGTCATAAGCATTAGCAGCAATACTAACTGCCTTACCCATTCCGAATCTCCATCCATCTCTTTCCAATATATCTCTGATTGGATGGCTGCAGCAGGAACAATATCTAAACATCAAAAGGGAAACACGGTCATCATGCTATCTTTTTTTTTTAATAAGAAACCTGTTTTACAGTATCACTTCCATGGCATACTCAAATTCCTTGAGTAAAAGCCATAACTTCTTCAACTTAAAAATTTGAGTCATTGTTAAATCATGTTGAACTTATTCAATTTCCTAATTATACCATGCGATGACTAATGTTTAGCACACTAAAGTTAGCTTTATAAGAGGTGAAAGAGAAAACTTCACCAGAAACATGTTCTTGCAATGATCAGAACATACCCACCTAAGACTTAAATTCTTACATAACTAGTCTCCCTGCTTTATTGTTAGAGTTATTCCCATTTATGTGCTAAAACGTTGCTACAATTCTTGACTAGAAACACATACTCGTCATATGAAAAGTGAAAGTTACTACTTGGCAAAGTTTCACCAAATTTAAAAGAGAGAGAGAGAGACAGAGAGAGCGTGAGAGAAAACAGTGATTGTGAACATTGAGAAGTTAAAACTTGAAATAATAAAAACTTACCATCACTTTGACCATCTTCCATCACCAAGCCATTTCTCTTTTGAGTTACCCATACTTGCAAGGGAACACGAGCCTCCTGTTGGAATTCAAAGTTCATAAATATCAGCGATATCATAACTCTTTGACAGTATATATAATTTGGAGAATCAGACTAGGATAATGACAAGTTCTCTCAAAATCCACAGACGTGCATGAGGACAAATGCAAAAGAGAAACACATGCATGGATGTGCCAAAATGCCCATAGTATAACTATGAATTCACATGCTAAATAATAAGCCAATATAACAGGACAGAAAATTGAATTATTTTCAAAGTTCAATTGCACAAATGAAGTAAATGACATGGCTGAAAGGCATTCAAATTTGAGCAAATGACAAAACCTTTAGAAATCCCAGGATTTTCAACACTTCATCCCTACCACAAACAGAAACCTTAGACCAGTATCAATATTTATTCAAGTGTAAAATAGCCATCAATCTCCACCGCTTCTCTCAGCTATGAAACAATAAAGAAACTTATGAATGTCAGATTCTTTTTTTTCCCTGTTGCAGTGGGGCAGGTCTCTAACACACACACGCCCTACCCAAGCCCTAGGTCAGAAGAAGCTTTGTCATCAAAAACTTTAACAAGATTCCTATTTTCGAGAGCACTATCCGCAAGTCAAACATGTCTGATTCTAAAAGACAAGAACAGGATATAATTTTGGGATCCTTCATAAAAATTATGAAAAATAAGTAAAACCAACCACTTCAGCAAGATCTTTTACTGACTCTTCGCTGGAGTGACCATTTTCCAGTAGCAACCATTGAACAGACAGAGTACTCTTAATAAAATATAAATAACGAATGGTAGCACCCTTGAAAGATGGTGGTATAATGCTAGGAAGCACAGCCCGTACCACATCTGTAGATAGTGTCAAAAGTCAGTTACAAAACAAATCATGTTGAATCATAATAATTAAATGATAGCAAGGTAAAAAACTGCAATGAATAACAATAGTATGAGGCATCAAAATAATATTTGCTGAAAACACTAAATATTCAGTTCAAAACATTGCACGAGCAATGGTTGCCATAACACAATTAGCTGTGGTGACATTTACCAATAATGCATTATAGCTTTCATCTTGGAATCACCTATCTGCATGTTTAGCCTCTTTTGCTGATAATATATTCAGCACTTGTTCTTTCTTCCTTCTGCTGTTTATCTTATGATAAAATTCATCCTTCTAGCTACAGTTTTTCTCCCCAAAAGTTCAATAAGTGAAGTATGATTCTAGGAGGTAACTTTTAAACAACATAGTATCATGCAATTTTCACTAAGCAAAATAGGGAGTATGACCAGGACATGATGGCATGTGCTCATTAAGACAGAAAGGGCAGTATATTCATTTATCTGCTTCAGAAAGAAACACTCACCAATAGCATTAATTACATATTGTGATGGATAAATATATTTTCAGAAAAAACTGAAGAACAAGCTTTACACATGTACAATGGCATATGCATACAAAACAAGAGTAGGATATAGACTAACAAGTTTTTGCAGAGCCAGAAGGCACAATCTGATTTGAAGCCATTGATGGCGTTGAACAATCCAAAAAAACATGTTCACCTGAAAAAGATTGAGAACAATAACATGAACATAAAATATACAAAAAAGATTAAATAAAAAGAAAAAACCTAAAGAAAGAGTATAGGGTCTTTTTCTTTCCTTCTTGCATCAGTTTCAGTTCTATTCATCTCCCAAGGTTAAAAACAAGACTAATGGCTAATACCGTTGATCTAAATTTGAAGAGATATTGAAGACTAAATGGCCCAAAATTAACAGATTACATGAATGCTAAAATGTGTGAAGAAACTAAAAAATTTTAACAATTTAGACAAACTCCTGTAAACTGATCAGCCTTCATTCCTCTTTAAGGAAAGTAGAAAACATAAGAACTTTTAGTTCAATCTCCTTAATATGCTCTAAGTAGATCAGACATTTATGTACATTACTAGCTTCCTTTTACCATCCATCAAAAATTGTAATTGAAATACAAGAAGTTGATGAACTAAATGAACAATGATTTCAATTTTGCTTCTGCATATGTGCAGTACCAACTACCAACCTCTTCTTTGTTTTGTTCCGGCCAATGCTTTTTGGGTGGCAAACCATTGGGTATCCAATTTCTCAATCCCCTTAATTTCAAAGCCAAGTCTTTCAATCAAAAGTGAAGGTACAATACTGCCATTGTTGCAACTAGTAAGGGGATTGCAGATCTCAATTGTAACATAAACAGAATCTCCAGGTCTATAAACATCTCGATCTGTTTGCAGTTTAAGTGTTGGATTCAATTCACTTTTATTGCCTTCAGAATTATCAACCTTATTTGATCCCCCACCTCCAAAGGAAAAAAACCTAGATGGCAACATTGCTTCTAAACTGTTTTCATTTATTTCTTTATGAAATTCATCAACAATGGGATTAACCTGCAAAATGTAGCAAATGTTAAATTAGAAATTATTTTATGGAGCATATGAACTTCATAACAAAAAGGAAGAAGAATTTGAGACCAAAAATAAGCTACTCGTTTGCCATTTTCTCGGGAATAAAACAGAAATTAAAAGAAGACATTCAATACAATGTGAAATGTTCCTTTAAAGCAAAACGGTCCATATTATAACAAATTAGGATAGATAAAGCGAGAGAGATCCATTTTCAAGATCCGATTATAAACAAAGCTTAGATCGCCTTCAAAATTGAGATCCCGAGGAACATAAATTGGATATGGTTAAATAACACGAAGGTATCAAAGCTTACCTCGTAGAATTAGAGTGAAACGAAAGGAGTCGGGAAAAAAATGGAGGAGCTCCAGGTTGCAGCCCTAATCGCTCCGATTTAAAACCGAAGTTACCTTACCGTTTGGTTGGTAAACAAAAATGGATATAGAACCTTTTTTCTTCATCTTAAATCTGCTTGACTGACGCGACTGCCTAACAAAAGCCACACGACAGCCCCGCCCACGTTTCCCGCGGTATGACCAGAAAATGATGAGATGGTTGGGTCGGGTCAGTTAGCCCAATTGTTTCGGGCTGTGACATCCTTCTGATCTGTAATAATATAATGTGTGTATAATATTTTGAATTAATGAAAATATTAACATTGTTTGTGAAATTTTTAAATTGATATTATAAATTATTTTAGTATTAATAAGAAGAAAGGTGTCAATAGGTCAGGTGTGATCAAAAAAATTTTAAATTTTTTTGTCCACTCTAAAATTCGGATCGACTTAACTTGTTTATATTACCTATTTCATTATTTAAAATTAATAAAAAGTTAAAAAATTATTTTTATATTAATATTTATATATTTTATAATTAAATTTTAAAAAAAATATTTTAATATTTAAATATCAATTCGGGTCGGATCAGTAGCTTGATCTATGGATAGTTCTAAATAAGACTTATCAATTTATAAATAAGAATTTTAATTTTATTAAAAGATTTTT
>JBBYHL010000005.1:9450667-9468143 GCA_038381835.1 Adansonia madagascariensis
ATGTGTCACTTTTGGGATACTCCAACCTTGCCCTTCCAGGGGATACTCCAACCCTGTTTTTCAAAATTGTCAAGATTGAAAAAACCTTCCTTTGTCAAAATGATTTGTCATCCATGGGGATACTCCAACCCCAACCTTTCAAGGGGATACTCCAACCCCGCTTTTTAAAATTGTCAAGATTAAAAAAAATCCTCATTTGTCAAAATTATTTGTCATCTACGGGGATACTCTAACCCTACTTTTCTGAAAGGATACTCCAATCCTGTCTTTCAATAACAGTTAATTTTCTCCTTCTCGAACTTTCATGAATGTGTCAAACAAAACTTGTTCAACCAACAAACCCAGATGCATCTCGAAAATTGATAATTCGGTTATTCCCAGATAATCAATGCCAATTGCGAGATAAATTCCAATAGTCCATCCTTTTTCTTTATCATTGCATTGAATAATCCATGTCATGTCACTTCATTTGTTGCCTTACTAACATTATTTCTTTGTAATGATTATTTGCATTCATGTTTTCAAAATATTTCAAATAAAATTAAAGGTAATGTCCCACGTGGGTATCTCTCTAGTACCTGAAGTGGAACATTCCATTTTCAAAGTAAAATTCAGAGATCACTTTATTAAAAATCTATATTCCCCATCTCTCCGGGGCGTATATGAGATTAAATCTTTTTCATCAAAACCTGGATTTGTATTTCTATAAGATTCATGCATTAAGAGAATGGTTATATTGAAATAGTGATAAGTCAAGATTGAAAGAACTGAAACCGAGATAAGACATAGCTAGTAAGATACCGATTTCGAGCATCCCGAAGAGGTTCGTACCTCATCGCGTGTAACCAACTGCCGTACCCAAATGGCGAATCTTTGCATTACGTAGACCACGGGATCGATGTTTTGAGTTTCGTAACTCAAAACTAGGTTTCAATAGGCATTCGATCATGCCTAGCCCAAAATGATCGATGGTGACTCTAAGGGTTGGCCATCTCATGATGGTCATCCCAGACCAATAAGATGAGCGATTCGTCTTATGGTCCCCCCTCACTATGTCATAAGTTAAGAATCTGTACTTTCTCGTTCTCATCACTTCATGAAGGAAAAACCTCGATCAAGAAGACATTCCAAGTCAGAAGAATATTTTAAGTCGTACGTACTCATAGATCTGCGAGGATCCACCTTGGGGTACGTTGCGACAAGTAGAACTTCTATCAAAGCCTATATATAGAGGTAACGGCAATACTTTTGAGATACCGGTTATCGAAATTACTTCATTCTTTCTTCATTTTTTATCTACAACTCTTTTACTGACTTAAGCATCAAAATATTCCCTCAAAGTCTTACTTTGAGCCTCTCTTATTTTTACTATTTTGCAGACTCCCTCACCGCTTCTTCGTTGTTGCATCAACATCATCATTTATAACACATCGCCAATTTTATATAAAAAATGAATTCCTCTAAAAAATTGAAAGAGGAAATCAAGGCCGTAGCTGGAAGCAGGCCAGGCCTTATCTTCTGTAAATCGCGGGCCTACAAGTCGACCAAAAACCGAAGTAGACCATCGGCAGTAATAAGTCGGTCTAAGTCGCCAGCCCAGCAACCCTAACCCCGAAATTAGTAAAATCAAACCTAAAAATCTATACTGACCAAAACACAAAAACCAGAACCAGAAAACCTCGGCAGAGCACGGAAGAACTCGAACAACATTATCAAAAAAAATGCAGTAGTTCATTTCATTGCAGTCGCTTCATCATATCTTCTCGCACTTGCCTTCGAATCCTCGTTTTCTCCCTGTTCCTGACAAGGCCTGTTTGTCGCTTCCTGCCCTGTCCATCGAACAAAAAGCAACGTTTTAAATTTGGTACTAACATTAATAATAAAGAGGTTTATTAGTTCTTTTATTTGCATGTTTTAAGTCATATTTCTTTTTTTTTTTTAATTTAATTTAAGTTTTGGTTTGATGTTATTAGACTATTAGTGTAGGAGTTGTGGCGGTCATCTTCCCATGTTTGGTTACAGGGAAAGTATAGAAACTGAAAGAGGAATTGGAAATTTCAACTTTATTTTTAAGGTTTGGAAAGCTGACATGTTTGTTTTACAAGGATTGGATTGGGAAAACTGGATTTTCCTGGGAAACAATTTCTCCTACCGTTTCAGTTTTCCTGGGAAACACCCATTTTTGCTCAAAATTTTGGCTAATGCAGTGGGACTTGTTTTTCGAAAGCGTTTTCTATTTTCTCTCTCAATTTTAGTTTGATTTCGGGAAAAAAAGCAATATTTCGAAATTATTAAAATCTAGTTAGTTGAAATGATAGAATGTCTTGCTTTGGTAATGTTTCTTCTGAGATGACCACTCTTTCGTTATTTATCTTTTGTAGTTAACGTGTAACATGAAATCCATATGAACTGATGGAAGCCTATTTTCCGATACAGGTTTTAAGAATAATTGGTGGTTACAATGTATGCAAGGAGGATAAGAGGTAGAAGCCAGAGATGGGGTTTAGTGTTTCAACAGTGGAAACATTTACTTAGGCCACATTTCCAGGATTATGCTTGTTATCAATCCTTGAACCGACTGTATGCTGTGGGGACTAGTCGCTTGGATAGTAGTTTGATTAGAAGAAGTCTTTCGGATTCATCTTATGCTCGAGGTATTGCTCCTGCATTTACATATACGGGTTCATACGGAAGGTCTGCTCCATGTTTAAGTAACCATCAGTTACGTGCGTATAGTTCTAAAGGTGATGGAAGAAATGCCAGCGAGGATAATTATAGACCTGTGATTGATGGGATTAACTTTGATAGTGGAAGGACTCGGTCGGAAAAAGTTGGGGAGGATTTAAAGGCTTGTGATGTGCATGCTCAGCTTGGGGAACAGGATCAAAAGGAATGGATGAATAATAAAAAGCTTTCTATAGAGAGTAAGAAGAAGGAATCACCATTCTTGACCCGACGTGAGAAGTTTAAAAATGAGTTCTTGCGCAGAGTTGTTCCTTGGGAAAAAATACATGTTTCTTGGGAAACATTTCCTTACCACATTCAGTAAATACCATTCACAGTTTTTTCTTAATTTTTTCATCTTTAGATTATCTTGCTATGTTGTTATTAATTTACTACTATTGTTTTTTGTTTCTCTGTAGCGAGAATACCAAAAACATTTTGATTGAATGTGTTGCTTCCCATTTGAAACATAAGGAGCACACTGCTTCTTATGGTGCTCGATTGACATCTTCAAGTGGGAGAATACTGCTTCAGAGTGTTCCAGGTATGCACCCAACATAAATTATTTTCTTCAATGTATTCTTCTTTGGATTCTTCTAAACCTGCTTTTTAGCTTTGATTTTACTTAAACAATTATAATTTCAGAGTCATGCCATTTGTAGGTACTGAACTTTATCGAGAAAGATTAGTTAGGGCGCTAGCACGAGAGTTACAAGTGCCACTTTTGGTGCTTGATAGCAGTGTTCTTGCTCCTTATGTAAGATTTAATGACCTGGAAATTTAAACTTTTTTTCTTTCACATTTTTAATTATGCTCCAAAAACGGGTATTTTATCTGTTCATTTTTCTTCTAGGATTTCGATGATGATTGCTCATCCGAGTCTGAATCGGATGATGATAATCTGGAATCTGCAGTAGATTGTACTTCAGAGTCTGACATTGAGGATGAGAATGATGCCAATAATGAGGAAGACTGGACAAGCAGCAATGAGACAAGAACAGACTGCAGTGATGTGGATGAAGCGCAGGCAACTGTTAAAGCGGCGCTCAAGAAAATTGTCCCCTACAACCTTGAAGAGTTTGAGAAGGTATATTTTCATGGAGGTGATATTCTTTGAGCTAGGAATCTAATTTACATACTCTAGTATGACACCCTAGAGGGTACTTCTTTTAACAAAATGCTTGGTAGGAACGGGCCTTATTGTCTTAACAAAAATGTTACCAGAGTAATGGGCTTGAAAGTTAAAACTTGGGCAGGTTCATGCTGTTCCGAAAGTATGAGGGCATTTTTTAGTTTAATGATAGCTCAGGGAGGGCAATGAAAATTTCTCATTATTATATTTTAGTTGTCTTTATCAATTAATCTCATCTTGCTTGACATGTTAAATGATACACTTTCTTATCAGCTTCTAGTCTAATCCTACATGTTATTTTCACTCTTTTAACTCACAAATTCTTGGGAATTGGGAAAACCTGAAATCTAGGCCCTGGGGGTTCTTGTAGCCATTCTTCTCAAGGTTTTTGAGGGATTACTGTCCACCTGGATTACTCAATATTTGGCAGAGTGGATCTGTTTTATCTCTATAAATATTAGTTGAAATTGAGTCAAATCTTTTATGGAATAATTTTTGTCTTTTTGGAACTGGATTCAATGTCATTGTATCTGACTTTGTAATCTTTAAGGCTGCATAGATTAAAAATACAATATAAAGTACTCTCTGAAATGCACTGTTACTGAAAGTTGAGAGTATGGTATTTGGTGAAAATAGAGTGAAATGTTCTTATGGCAGGAAAAATCTCAGAAAGTGGATGGGAGAGTAAGAAGGGAGGGTTTGAGTCTGTTTTTTAATGTGTTGAAGAGGACTCTTGCTCCATTTTCAACTTTGAAATGCACCATCGGATAATCTTTGTCAACAACCTATCTCGTGCTATTACTCCTTGATATGTTTAGCTTAAATCGCGGTTCTCTTTTGTGTTATTATTATGTCTAACATGGAATTCCTGACTTCTTATGCATTTATATGCAAGGATTCTGTAAAACTTGTTGTATACGGTAGGTTTTAGCTCTTTCTCATTATAGTATTTCATCTGTGGCAGAGAGTCTCTGGAGAATATGAGAGTTCCTCTGAAACCTCAAAGTCTGAGGCTGATGAGTCTGCTAATAAATCCAAGCAACTGCTGAAGAAAGGTAACTAATTTCTGGTGGCTATATATGCAAGTGTGTTTGTTAAGTATACATTCATGTGGAGGTTCTATGCATGCTAAAAAGTCTGTCCCTGGAGATCCTATTTTTTGCCCTTCTTATTGTTATTGTTGTGTTTAATTTCAATGAGAACATGACAATTTTTCTATCGGATGAGCTTTTTATCCGTTTCTACCTCTATGTTTTCCGCTGAATTTATTTTTATGCAGATTTTATATAAACTTTGACTGAGGAAACTTTTTGCTAGAAATAGAAACTACTGGTGGAATGCCTCAGCCTGGTTTTTAATAAGTCCTTTACTCAGGAAACCGAAAAAAAAAAAAAAAAATTCAAAATTCATCTGATGTGTCAAATGCTATTAGGATAACGCATTCATATCTTCTTTTGTTTAATTACTCAAACTTTCGAAGTGCAACGTTTTCTGGTAGTGTCTCTTTGCGCTGAAAACTGATCTTTTTCCTGTTGGCATATTCTAAGTAACACTCCTTGTAATTGGTTGCTTATCCTCATTTGCTCCTCTGTCTACCTAAGGTAGTTGCAAAAGTTAAACCGGGTAGAGAAGTTTAGGTTGTTAGAGCTGATAAGCATGTTCACAGGTGAGTAGCGTGCATGAGCTGATTTGCTTGAGCATGTGGGTTTATCTACCAAGCAAATTATCAGAAGAGAGAGAAAGTATGAAGGAAAGAAGAACATAGAAAATGAATGTTGTATTATCCCCTCAAAATAAGAATTTTGTGATGGATGGCAACATTATTTTAAAAGTCGTAGCAGTTGTGTTGGAGTTTTGCTATGGAAATAAATTTTAATAGTCAGTATAGCGGTTGCGGAAGGCTTTTCCTTTTCTTCTTTTTTTGCTTGTGGCAGTGTGGTTGCTCTTCTGGTTTGGTGATGGATACTATGATAACTGCTTTTCATACGCCTTTAGCTGTAGTATTTTTTTACTCTTCATTCTCCCAACTGATTTTTCATTCCTTTTTAGGGGACCGTGTGAAATATATCGGACCTAATGTGCAGATTGAAACCAAAAAAAGGTAAGAGACGGATTGATTTACATGTATATTGTTTTGTTTTGTATTTTTTTAACATGTTCATCCATATGACAACTTTCAGTTTCACTTTAGATTCTGCTTTGTCTTTGCTGTAAACTGTATCATTTCAACAATGATTGGATAAAGAATTTAAAATGATGAATGTGTCGGTCTATGATTTTACTTTCTGAAATTTTATTTGTAATAAAAATGCTAAGGAAGAAGAAATGCTGTGACTCCACTTATGCATTTTTGGAGGTAATATGTTGGGGATGGTTCTCTGTGTTTCTGTTGTGTATTCCTTTTGGTATGAACATTTATTAGGGTTCCAAATGATAGATGGATTAGTGAGCAGTCATCATCTAACGGCTTAGATGATCCCTTATATACTTGTCTCATGAAATGCCCTGAAATTTTGAGACTTTGGACTCTCAGGTTTGGAGTTCGAAGGGATACCTGTTTCTATTTGTTGAAATCAAATGGCTTGAGCTACTAGTTAGTTGTATTTATTGACTTGTAGCAACCATGCTTCTAGGAGGGTCATAGCTGTTGCCTGCCTACTAGAAACCCTGCCCTAGTTCACCCTCTCCATGAACTTCCATTTCACCCTCCTATGATATTGACAGTTATTTGCATAACAGGATTATATTGGGGAATATACCAACATCTGATGGTCCAACTAATGTTTATACAAGTATTCGAGGCAGGTGTGTTTCTGATTATATAGAAGAAGAGCTCTTAAATTCTTGGGGTTTTCTTGCAAATACTTGTGATGGTTCATTTCCGTTTAAGGATCCTGTTGGTACCTTATATCTTCCACGATGTTTTCCTGTGAGTGAATGAAGCGGAGTAATTCTCTTGGTTGGTAGATAAAGTTTGCTAACCTTGCAAGATTTAAGTCTCTATAAGGTTAGAAACTTTGAAAGATGTCAGTGGTTCTTTCTTTTGTCTTTACTTTGGCTACTCTTTTGTACCAACTGTGCCTGTAAACTATGCTTTTTTCAATCTTCAATACATGATATCCTTTAACTTCAATGACCTGCTTCCTACTTTGCTCAAGTCTTGTCATACCTTTTCCTTTCCTTTGTCGCCTGATTCCTTCTTCGTTAGGCTGGATGCAAACTATTTGCTTCAGATTGTGGTGTCTTTAAGTGCCCAACAATCTATGCCATGGTAATATTAACGTGGCCACTGGATACTGGATGGTGGATAGTTTGGTTTCTTGGTTTTGGCTGTCTAACCCTTATATGCATAGTGAATTCGTTGACAGTTGCATCGTGCTTCAAAATCAACATGGGTGTGCGAGAAGGAAACTCCAAAATGTTTTTGTCTGACAATATGGCTGCACATTAATTTTTCCCCCTTTCCAGAGAACTAAATAAGGAAAGCATGATGCAAACAGTAACAATATGGAAAATCTTTTAATGTGAACCGTCTTTTGTTGGAAGCATGTGTTGTTTCTCAAAGTTATGGCAGCCAATTGTTTACTAGATATTATATTATTGGCTACATGTGAGAAAATTATCTTTTTCCTATTTTTTTTTTTTTTTTGGGAAAGAGTGGCAGGAGAGAAATTTTACCTCCTTGATACAGTCTCTATTTTCTTTTCTTTTTCTTGGTTAAGTCAGTTGAGGGCTTGTTAACTCTTATTAATATTAGTAAAACTTGCTGTTCCAACCATGCCTATTGGTTTTTGAGATATAGGAGCCTTTTCAGGGACATTTAATCTGGTTATATACAACTTCTGTGGATTCTAGAGTAGACAGTTGGACAATTATGCAGGGCAAGGGGTGGATTAAGACCGAGTTATTTTCCTGTTTCAAGTTTTATGCTTTTTTTTTGGAAAAGGAATTATCAATAGGTTTGGGAGTTTCTCAATCATGCTAGTAAGGAAGAATAACTGAACATACCATGCATTGAGAACGTAATATTCCTCTGAGAAGGTGCCATTTTGATGTTTTAGTGTCTAATTTGACTACACAAGATATTATGTATGGGTCTGGTGATAATATCTTAATGTGATTAGCATTATTTATGGGTTCTTGTTTCGTATTATCTGCTATTTGGATATTATCCTGTATCTATATGTGGAGATGATTATTTCTTTGTTCATTTCCAGAGGTCCTTATAGTAAATTATCTAAAACCTAGCTTTCTGTGGAATTGCTTTTATTTATAGTGTGCTTGGATTGTCATATACTAACCACACATTTCTATGTTTATCATTCTTTCTTCTACTCCTGAGTACCTCTTTTTTCTTTTGTATTGACAAACTATTGATGGTTGAGCTTCTAATGAAGCTTGAACTTCTCTCGAGGGATTCTGATTATAGTCGTATCTTTCAATTTTGAAACATTCTAATTTTGATATTCTTGTAGCATTTTAAACTAATCTGCGATGTCTGCAGACCCTTATCTAGTGGTCAACGAGGGGAGGTATATGAGGTGAATGGTGATAGAGTTGCTGTCATTTTGGATATAAGGAGTGGTAACAAAACAAAAGAAGAAGAGAAGGACGAGAAATCCACAGAGGATTCTACAAGCCCACCAGTGTACTGGATAGATGGTATACTTCTTACCTCATTAGGGAATTTTTTTTTTTTCCTTCCGGCTTTCAATCTAAATCAACTTTTCTTCATCGCCATGTCTAAAGCCTTTATAACGTTCCTTCCCTCAGTTTTTCCTGTTAGTAAATCTCGGTTTATTAAGAGCTTCTTTGAATAAGTCTGAAGTTCTCAACTATAAGTTGTTAACTGTATCTACCAAATATAATTTTTGTGATAGAAGGGTCAGCATGAATGTTTATAATTTCATGTAGCTTGAGCTATATTTGTTGATAATCATTCCATTGTTTTAAGTGGGCAGGATATTCCTGAAAAGCACACAGCTTGATGGAATACGCCAATCGGTCATTTTTTTTTTCTTTTGGTTTCTTAGGGAAGATTTTTTTCAAAAATTGTTGAGATGCCACAAGTATTTTTCAACTTCTCTTTCGGTTTGTATGAAGGGGCATATTTTTCTTCTTGCCTAGGCTTGAGATCCATAATATTTGTTGCCTTCAAGATGTTAATATATTCTATTGCATTTTCTTAGATGTTGTATATTTGTAAGAACTTTTTTTGGTTTGTATTAATCTGTAGTTATTTTTCTTTGTGCGCGCACTTATGACTTTATTCGAATCTAATTTATTGTTGTTAGTGTCAGTGAAGTGTTTTTCATCTAACTTTAAACAAACTAACTGCTTGTCTACAGTTAAGGACATCGAGCACGATCATGATGCTCAGGCAGAGGACTGGTATATTGCCATGGAAGCTTTATGCGAGGTAAAATTTTCAGATGTTGTTCTGCCAACCTCTACTAGCATAGTCCGGTAGAATTTAGTCTGGAGTGGTTCAAATGAAATGAAGAGAAAACCTTACCATAAGATTCGCGCGTCAAGTTCTTTACTTCTTTTTGCTCTAAATTCCTTTATTATTGGTTTTAGAGTTTGCACTAAAAACTAATGTTTGATAGCCTAGAAAATCTACTGCCTTTTACCACACGAGGTAACTTCAATGCCCCTAGATGGCACCAGTGGGGCCTTTGGCGTTATGCATAACACTTGTTCTGGAATTTGTATTGGATTTTGATTTTAAAAATCGAATTCATTGTTTGGCAGTGATTTGGAAAAAACTAAATTTTGATTTGAGGTAAATACATTGGGGTTTTTGAAAAGTTCAAATAAGGATTTCAATAGGAAGTTGTTAAATTCAAGGCCAATTAAAGTTGTCTTTGTTCCGAAGGTTTGAAGTCTTGAATTTTCAATCATAAGTTCTTCCAAACTAGGGAAAATTTTGTGAATTTTAAATAAAGATTTTGAAATCTATGAACTTAGAATTGAAATCCAAACTTAAGTGCCCAAAAGCTCCTTAAAGTATTCTGCCACTCTTTGCTTAGTCTACAAGTAAAGCTGTTTCTTGACATGTTAATTGAGTCTTAACCTGGACTTCCTTATTCATTTATATGTTTGGTCTTGCCTTCTTTTCAGGTTTTGCATTCCATGCAACCTCTTATTGTATATTTTCAAGATTCTTCGCAATGGTTGTCTAGGGTGGTTCCCAAGTCAAATCGCAAAGAGTTTGTTAGCAGGGTTCATGAAATGTTCGACAACTTATCAGGTCCTGTTGTTTTGATCTGCGGCCAGAACAGAGTTGAAACAGGGTCAAAGGAAAAAGGGAAATTTGTAAGCTTTGAAAATGATATCTGAGGCTCTACATATTCTGTGTGTGTTGTAACATATTCAAGTAAAGAATGCATGCACTCACTTAAAAAGCACACTTCAGCTCATAAGCTTTTTGTTGTGTTTATTTAAAACTTTGACTTCTCAATTATTAGTGTTAACGTTTTCCCTTTTCTGTCTGTAATCGATACTGCTTTCTTCAACAGACGTTGGTTCTCCCAAATTTTGGTCGCCTTGGAAAACTGGTAATGCTTGCTAACTTAACCGTAATGTATTTTGGAAAAAAAAAAAAAAACTATAATGTATTTGGCATGGAAGTCATCTTTCTCTTCAGTTGTTGACTCTTTAGTTTTGTGTTGATTTTTTTTCTTTGAAATTGTTTTATCAAACTTCCTGATTAGGTCTTTTTAATTGCCCTGTAGACTGTAATTATACTGCTAAAAGAAGCTTCTGCAATATATCATTTTAACAATGTTTTTCTTGAGGATCATTCTCCCTCCATTTAGTCGATCTCTATTAATTATCTCTTAACTTTCTAAACTTCAATTCCTTGCTACAAAACCAATGTCTTGGTTCAAGTGCTGTCACATAGCTGCTTTTTTCTTTCTAAACTTTGAGTCCTCACTAGAAAACTGTCTTGGTGATTTAAGTGCTTAATGCCTAGATGGGGAGAGGGGGGGTTTGCTGGAGTATAGTATGTGT
Source organism: Adansonia madagascariensis (assembly GCA_038381835.1). Taxonomy (NCBI): domain Eukaryota; kingdom Viridiplantae; phylum Streptophyta; class Magnoliopsida; order Malvales; family Malvaceae; genus Adansonia; species Adansonia madagascariensis. Next base: position 9,461,541 of record JBBYHL010000005.1, read on the forward strand.
TCATCTCAGATGGGTTCTCTTTAGGCATGTTTATGGATTGAGCGATATTTTTCCCCTTTGCAAGCTGTTTGTTTTGCTTGGGAAAGATGTATTATTGAAGAATCTAGTAATTGTTGTTTTTGTTATTCAAATATGAAAAATGACCTTTTTTTATTTGCTTTTCCCGGTTTATAGTTGTAAAGTATTTTTGTTGTTGTGGCTTTTGATTATGATTTGAGTTCAAGCTTTCTCTCTCTGTCTGAGAAATCATTTATCGTGAGTTACTTCTGTTTTGCAGCCTCTCCCTTTGAAGCACCTTACTGAGGGACTTAAAGCGACCAAGAAATCTGCTGATGACGAAATATATAAGCTTTTCACCAATGTTTTGCTTATACATCCTCCTAAGGTAATTTCAAGTAAAAAAGAGGAAACAAAAAAAAAACTTAAGAATATTTTTAGCTATCCGAACGTTTCTGTCTCTCTCTCCCTTTTAATATTTTGCAACTCTTTCCAGGAGGAAAATCTCCTTAAGATATTTAATAAACAGCTTGATGAGGACCGGAGAATCGTGATATTAAGAAGCAATATAAATGAATTACATAAGGTATGCAGTTGGTTTCAATTTTATTATTTGGTACATTTTCATTAATTTTACCTTTAAAAGGATTGAACTTTACTTCAGCTGTGGAGTGTGAATAAAACTGAGCGATTCCATTGAAACATTTTGTTTGTTGTGGGAATTTTACTGCTGAAGCAATTGTTCTGCAGGTTCTTGAAGAAAATGAGCTGTCATGTTTGGATCTATTGCATGCAAATACTGATGGTGTGATACTGACAAGGCAGAGTAAGGATTGAAATGAATGTATTTTCAGCAATTTTTACTTTGGCTAAATAGTTGTAAGTATAACTTATGCCTGACAGAATGATAAAGAACTTTTATCCGTATTCTTGTATGTCAAAGTTGCTTGTTCAAGAACAAATATTATCTTATTTTGGTTTGAATGAGTCAATTTGACCACAAAAACAAAGTCATTTTCATTTTAACTGTGTAACTATGTGATATCATTGTTAGCATCCCCAGCTTTGCCCTTGTGACTGCAATATGGCATGTTAAGTTGAGAAGCCGAAAATTTGACCATTGTATGTGCTGGTTCCATTAGCTTTTGCTGGATCACTGGGCAGACTACGGTGCTCTGGCTCTTCATTATTCTTGAAATATCCATCTGACACCCATGTTCTGACGTATATCCAGACATGGGTATGGGGATATCACTTTTGGAGGGCTCGTAGATACATGGAAAAAATTAGAAAAAATTGAACATACCCATATCTGACGCTCAAACCAGTGTTCGAGAACATAGGGGCATACCCTTTTTGGTGTCTATAGCAAGTGAAATTGATTAATTTCCCTTGTATCCTAAAACATATGGGTACTAATCTCCCCTTATTTTGTTGGTAGAAGCTGAGAAGGTTGTTGGTTGGGCTAAAAACCATTACTTATCATCCTGCACACTTCCTTCAATAAAAGGCGAAAGATTATGTCTCCCTCGTGAAAGGTATGTCTCCATAAACTAATATGTGCATGCATGTTAGTGACCACGTGTATGTATACCCTGTATGTGCATAACAAACATCAGGGATTCAACTGCTTGATTTTTACTTTTCTTCCTTTCATTGTGAAGCCTTGAAATTGCAGTTTTGAGGTTAAAGGAGCAAGAAACATTATCTCGAAAGCCCACACAAAACTTGAAGGCATGAATTTCATTCCCATTATTTATGAAGAATATTGAAACTTGAATGTGACATCAATACTTAGTGTACCTAACGTAAATTTTGCAGAACCTTACAAAGGATGAGTACGAAAGAAACTTTGTTTCGGCAGTGGTACCACCTGGTGAAACTGGTGTCAAATTTGATGATGTAGGTGCTCTTGAAGACGTGAAGAAAGCGTTGAATGAACTTGTCATTCTTCCAATGCGGAGGCCTGAACTTTTTTCTCATGGAAATTTATTGCGGGTATTTGACCTTATATCTCCATGGATGCTAATGCAAATTGGATAAGTTTGCACTCTGTGTAACTGTGTGAAGCTCTTTTCAGCCTTGCAAAGGAATATTACTTTTTGGTCCTCCTGGAACTGGGAAAACCCTACTTGCTAAGGCATTGGCGACTGAAGCCGGAGCAAACTTTATCAACATAACTGGTTCAGCTCTTACGTCGAAGGTATGCAAAAAAATAATGTTATCAACTTAATGAGATCTTGGTACCTGTTTTATTTTGTAGACCCTGCAGTTGTTGTCTTGGCCAAAAAGGGGAAGTAAAGTGGATACTGTCAATCGAGAAAGAAGAAATTCTCTCTGATTTATTTCTGAGTTTTTTGTTTCAGTTTTTGCCCTAACATACTTAAAACCCCAACATTACTTTTTTCTTCTTCGCAGTGGTTTGGAGATGCTGAAAAGCTCACCAAGGCTCTCTTCTCCTTTGCTAGCAAGTTGGCTCCAGTGATTATATTTGTTGATGAGGTGAGTCCTCTTGGAAAAATTTGTTTTGCCGTAAGCTGTCTTGAACATTATTAATTCATCACTACAACTGTTTCCAGAAAGACTCAAAAGTTGGTGAACTGAATCTTAAGTGAAGATTATCACTCCAATAATAGATACTTTTTTCCTTTCTAAAGAGAGAACCAGTATTCTCTCTTTTCAGAAACAGAATAATTTGTGTGAAGTCCTCTGTCCCATCAGATAAATGAGATAAAGAAAAAAAATGAAGAAGGGCCAACGACATGCTTCATCTTATAAATAAATGAGGCGTAGAAAATTCTAGTGAAGAAGCGTAAAAAGTTTCTAAGGAGAATAAACCTTAATGTAGTGCAAGGGATTGATCGAAAGAGGCCCTCTTCATGAGCTCCTTGAAAAATTTTTGTTGAAAACTGTGTTCAATTAATATCTTGCAACATACAAACTTTCAATCAATCGCAACATGTAATTCTCTGCAAATTCACATGAACAGCATGCCATTTTGCATTACACATGAATGCTATGTTAGGGCTCCCAAGAGGGCTGTTTGATCCATTGTTCTTGATGTTTGGCATTTTATGTTGGGAATTGAATTTCACATTATAGGTTGATAGTTTACTGGGTGCTCGTGGCGGTGGTTTTGAGCATGAGGCAACTAGGAGAATGAGAAATGAGTTCATGGCAGCTTGGGATGGATTAACGTCGAAAGATAGCCAAAGAATCCTCATCCTTGGTGCAACAAATAGGCCATTTGATCTTGATGATGCTGTTATTCGCCGCTTACCAAGAAGGTAAATCTGACACTCGTGAGGTTCTGCAAGCAAGCTCCTCTTATTTGCTAACGTTTATGGTAATAACCAGTATGCATATTGACTTTGCTAGGATATATGTTGACCTACCAGATGCTGGCAACCGCATGAAAATACTGAAAATATTGCTTGCACAAGAGAATTTAGGACCTAATTTCTCATTTGATGAACTTGCAAATGCAACTGAGGGGTATTCTGGTAGTGATTTGAAGGTAAAGTGCTGATTTTAGTGTCAGTTAAAGTGTTGAATAGCGGACTCATTTTTTACATAATTTGGAGTGCAGAACCTATGTATAGCTGCAGCATACAGGCCTGTGCAAGAACTACTAGAAGAAGAAAGGAAGGTACCTGCTTGTGCATTTAAATGATGTATTGATTTGGTAGTTCTTCTAGGCTAATAATCCAATGTTTCATTCATGTTTTTATTTTGATTTGCATCGTTCTGCTCATATTTCTTATCCGCCTTCTGCATTTTTTTCTGCATCTTTTATAGCATTTTGCAAGAAGCTGTTACACTCTACTTTTCTGTACTATGTTTAAGGAGAGATTCTTAGTAGCATTATCGGATGTGAGTGTCGGATATGGGCTTGAGTCTAGCATGGGTGTGTTCAGTTTCTTCTAGGTTCCCATGTATTTGGAGGATTATATTCCTAGACCCATGTTCGAATATGTGTCGGATACTAATACTTAAGGGAAAATGAGGAGTCGGAGCAACGTAGCTTAGTAGTCTGGTATCACATTTAGTTACAGAAGTGTCATGTAGTTTAAAAAACATTCAGTATATTTTGTTTTTAGAAAATAAAAGTGTACTGTTTGGCTCTTGTGTTGATTTTTTATCGTTTGATATTACAGGGTGGCAAAAATGATGCAGCTGCAGTATTAAGGCACCTTAATTTGGATGATTTTATTCAGTCAAAAGTCAAGGTAGCATATTAATACCATCTATTTCAATTCTTTGCCTTGTTTAGTTTGAAATGTTAAATTATACTTGTATAGCATAAAGCCATAGACAATTTCCTCCGATAAACATAATAACCAACAGGTCTACTTAACAGACCAGAAATTAATAATGTTACTCATTCATGCTTTGAGCTTGGTTTCATTCCAACTTGTCAACTTCTATCTTAGATGGATTCACGTCTGAGTATTAGATACGGATATGTGTTTCACATGGGTACATATAGATTATTTTAAGTTTTTTCATTTATTTGGAGGGTCCTTCGAGGGTTATAAATGAAGAGTTGCAGCAACATAGGTCAACTTTCCTGAGTACAGCATGTTCTTATCCATTTTGAGTTTTGACTGGTTTGATGGGGGTGTTTTCAGGTCGTTTCTTTCTTTTTTATTTTGCTATCATGCCTGTGTTTAAGCTATCTTGAGGGACGGTTATTGGTTATTCTGTTTAAAACATGATGATGTTTTGAGTACATTGTTATTAAGCTCTCTGAATTTATAAAACTGATGGCATGGTTCGTGGGGTGGTAACAGGTGGGTCCATCTGTTGCTTATGATGCTACAAGCATGAATGAGCTGAGGAAATGGAACGAACAGTATGGAGAAGGTGGAAGCAGAAGGAAGTCGCCTTTTGGTTTTGGAAACTAAAATTTGCGGGTTTAGAGATTAATTTTTTTTCACCGGCGAAATGCCACCGGTCCCTTCCCTAGCACCATGGCAACAAGTTAATAAGAGGAAAAATCTATTTTTTTTTCCATCCATTTTGTACTAATGAGAGAAGGGCTTGGTTTGGGCATGGTTTGGCATAATGTCCTGGAAGCCGACATGTAGTGTTGGGGTGTAACTTAGATGTCTCTCATTGTACGATTTTGGTGATCCAATAGAATAATTTTTCTAGCTTCTCATCACAGGCTTACTAAAATTGTAGTAACCCCATCATGTATTTCTATTGCTATTGCTGTTTAGAGAGCATGTAAAATTATAAACTTTTAATTAATATTTCTTAAAACTTTTATCCTTGGTGGCATTTGAATTTGATTTGAAGGAGACAGAATTTTCTTGTTCTGTCAAAAGGTTTTTCTTCCTTGGATATAGATTTTGATTGTTGTGGGAGGAATGATTTTCCCTTTTTTTCTTTTGATTTGTTTTTCCCCAATTCTATTGGTTCCTTCAGTTTCTCATGTCTGACATCAATGATGTGATTCAACAAGATTGAGGAACTCATTTGCAGTCTCAAAGTGGAGGGTTGCAACTCATCTGCAGTCTCAAAGCCCGTAACTGCCTGACAAAAGGCCTGCACCAAATACAACAAATTGAACATCGGCTCAAATTGATGGACGGTTAAAAGGTGGAACATCTTTCGTACCCTCAGTAGCATTTGATTTAATAACTAAGGTATATTAATAGTAGATTTGCTAAACTTTGAATATGATATGATATGAACATAACATAAAACAAATATTACATAAAAAGTATCCACGTGAAACAGAAGACTTGTGAAAGTCGTGCTTTGTTAAAAGCCGAAGGCATAATACTTGCGTTTGAGAACTATACAACACAACGTTCCAGTCGAGATTAATGAAACTCGTGCAGTCTAGCAGCTCGAGTTTTACATGGGTTTTGGTATATTAGAATTAGATATTCGCATTTTACGCCTGGTTCTGGTTGTGGTAATCCGAGATGCAGCTCACCTGTTTTTTAACTTCCTGAATCCTGAGCACGAGAAATTACATGCTCATGCTAATGTTTATGGGATTGGCCAATCTCAAGTCTCAAATGCTGTGTTTTTCATTCTGCTGAAACATACACTTTCTCGAGGAACTGTTAAAATTCCAACTTCATGCAAATAATAAGTTGCAATTCCTATGTCTGAAACCATACCGAATTACCTATCTCAAAGCAAAGAAGCTCAAAGAAAATTAACTATTGCAGTTTGCAGATATTCTTCCTTTCTTTCTTCTTGTTTTATTCTCTGATATGCTTTTATTTAACTCGACTTGAATTACTTTGTAGCAATAAAAAAATTATTTAAAATTTAATTATAAATATATAAATATTAGTATAATTTTTTTAATGTTTTATTATTTTATGAACAATAATTCGAGCTTCAAAATAAACCGCGCCATGACTTGGGCTTAAATTTGAAAAAACTTTTAACTATAGCTTGCTCATGGACGTCTCTATTCTTCAATTTGGGTTTAAGTTTGGCTCTCTTACGTTATTTTTCTATCCATTATTATTCGCTATAAGTTTAATCATTATTCACACATAATTTTCGTAATTTATAGATGAGTTCTGCTCATATGAACAGTGATAATTAGAGTATTGAAAAATGATTGACAAAAAA
>JBBYHL010000005.1:9516762-9529573 GCA_038381835.1 Adansonia madagascariensis
CTTATGTTCCTTCAACTAGATCTATGACTGGTCGGTGCCCATTTTCTCATTTATCAATTTTCTTTCTTTTTTTTTTTAGGTTAAAAAAATTAAAATAAAAATTGAAAATAAGTTTTTCTAAAATGTTGATGTCGCATTGATGATGTGTAAAAGTTATCACGTATCATGTTTTTATTAGAAAAAAAATGACATGTCATAAATGCGTTAAATCTTAGGTTAACATGGGTGACAAAAATAAAGTTTGGATACTTAATTATGAATATTTTTCTTTTAAGTGTTAAACCCTCAAAAAAGAATATACTTCAAGAGACAATTTACATATTAACCCTTTCAATTTTGTTAATTTTTGGACATTAGAATAATGAAATTCTTTTTTTCATTAACAAAATATTATGTAGAAAACCATAAGTTATTCTGTACCTGTTGTTCCTCCATGTCTATTTTTATCAAATTTATGAGACAACTCTATAAACTTTGGACCCAGAATTTCATTATTTAAAATATTAAGTTTTGTGCTTATTAAAAAGCTTGGTCCATCAAATGTGGTGGTCCATCGAAGTGTTCTAAACTTTCAATTTTTTCCCCTAGAAAATGAGTATCAAAGTACGGTTTAGACTAAGAAAAGGTGACATCCATATAACAAACATCTTTTTTTGAATTAAGATCATAATATTTGTATCCTTTTCGAGTTTGAGCATACCCTACAAAAACTCATTTCCGTGCATGGGAATCTAATTTTTCACAATTTTGATCTTGGATATGCACAAAAGTAATATAGTCAGACACTCTAAAAGACAATTTAGAAGACAACTTAGACCTTTTTTAAGAACATTTAGAGGTTTTGAAATTTTAAGATCTTTGTAGGCATTCGAATTATAAGGTATGTAGTAGTTAAAAGAGCTTCACCCCAAAGGTACTTAGAACCTTATTTGTAAACAATAACGCTCTAGCAATCTTTAACAATTTTTTTTTTTGTTCAGCAATGTCATTTTGTTGAGGTTTATCACATGCAAGGACTTTGGTATAGATCTACTCAAGGGTCGGGTTACCCGCCCAGGCTCAAGATCCGCTCGATATTAAGGAGGATTTAGACAAACATATTAGATCCGAAAAATGGGCTTGGATAAAAAAAATAAGCCCGATTAAAAAATAGGTCGGGCCTTGAGTTTAACTTTGAAAGCTCGAGCCCAGATTCCATTATATATATTTATTTTAATTGTATGTATTATGTAATTTTTGTCATATAAACAATATATATAATATTATAGTGTAAACTTTAAAAATTAAGTTAAATTATTTATATTTATAAACTTAATAAAAGAAAATTATTAAATTAATAAAGATTAAATTTTAAAATAATATTTTTTAAAAAAAATAAATTTTTAAAAAATATAATATGGACGGACCTAAACGGGCTTGGACTATCTATTTACAAATATGGACAGGCTTGGATAAAATTCGAGGCTCGTATTTCGGGTCGGGCCGGGCTTGAACAAACATATTTAATATTAATATCATGCTCAAACCTGACCCGAATCCAATCTGACCCGACCCATGAGTAGGTCTACTTTCGTGTATTATACTCATTTTTCAAGAAAAAAAAAAACTAAAGTCCTTGTTAAAATATTCTTTGCAATTATTACTTCTAAAATTTTTAATTTTTTCTTGAAACTGTGTGTCTACCATAATATAAAAAGTTTTGAAAACCTTTTCTACTCTTGATTTGTCTTTTAGCAAGTACACTCAACTTACCTTCCTGTCATCATCAATAAAAATAACATACCATATTTTGCCATGAGACATTAAACTCTAAAAGGTCCCCAAACATCATTATGGATTAAAAAAAATGGTTTTGATGCTTCATATGGCTTTGGAGGAAAATATGAGCGATGATGTTTAGCTAATTCGCAAAACTCAAATTGAAATGAAGATGGACTTCTATTTTTAAATAAACTAGGAAACAAATATTCTAAAAATGAAACTTGGATGCCCTAACCTATAATGCCATAGCATGACATCACTAGAAATAAAAAACAGATTAAAAATATGTACTTTAAACTTGTTTCCTCGCATTAGTTCTATCTTCAAACAAATAGAAACCTTTGCTCTATCTAGTACTGCTAGTCACCTTTCTCGAGATCATTTCCGGAACCGAAAGGGATAGAAATTAGCTTGACACTTGAGATTATTAGTTAACTTATTTATGGAAAAAAAAGATTACAATATAGTTTAGGCACATGAAGAATATCATGTAAGGTTATGGATGGAGATAAAACAATAGATCAGTCCTAGCTATTGCCAAGAATGACCCATCGGCAATCTTGGTTTTATTTTTCCTTGTACAAGGGGTGCAAGTGGGAAAAATGGTGGAAGCAACTTGCCATATGATAAGTTTCTCTGGAATATATGACCAAGAGTTGACTTGACCATAATTTACACAAAGAAAGGGAATCATAGGGTCACCTTTTTAAGCCAAAGAACAAGATGAATTTATTTGGAATATGGAGATTAGAAAAGTTTGCACGGTGCCCTAGTTGTTCCATTGTGAATAGAGACGCCTCTGAAGTGATTTGTTACCTTGAGTTATTTTATGAGAGGCTTGGAAAGCTCAATTTTCACCTCCAATCTCCTTTTCCCAGTTTGGAGGTTTCCTATGAATTTTACAGTAGGTTTCTTTCATATGCCATGGCAGTGTTAACACCAAGGCTTTTTCTTCCTATCAATGTCGAATTTAGTGCTCCTTGAAACCAAGGATAAAATTTAGTACTTCTTGTGCATTCAACATAACCTTCCTTTTAGTCTCTTCTCTTTTAATCACAGAAAAGGCTTCACAAAGGGACGTCAAATGTTTCTTTCCAAGGATTCAAAACCTAACTTCATCAAAGTCCTGATTAAGACCCACCAATAAAGGTACACACAATCATTCTCCTATTTTTTTCCCATAATTTTTAACTAGCCATAGGATAGTGTCATTTATCATATAACATTAATCCAATTCTTTCGATAAGGAAACCATCTCATTATAATAAATAGTGACTTTACACTCATCTTATTTTGGATTTTCATAATTATGTTTCCAAATAAAAAAAATTCTAAAACGAATTCTTTACATCAGAATAGGTTTCACACACTGCTTCCCATACATATTTTGCAGTAGGGAGAAAGAGATAAGATTTACCTATGGTTGGCACCATCAAATTTATCAGCCAAGCAATAATGATTAATGAATTTTTTGATCTCCATGTGCTAAGGTTAGGATCTCTGGTTGTTGGCTTTTAGTTCTGAATTTGAAAATAAAAATGTTTTATAATAATTTTAATATTAAGCATTACTTTGTATTTAGAAAAACTTAATTGGTTACATTATATATATATATATATATAATCTTCCTAGCTCTAAAATTTTAAAATCATTTATATATATATATGTAAATTATCAAATATATTGTCAGTGAAATTCAAAAAATTCATTAAATTTAATAAAATAACATGCTTTTATAAGATATATAATAAGAAAAATTAATAAAAAAATTGTTAGTATCTTAACTCAGCTTATAAAATTTAAAACTCTTTAAAATAAAATAAAATAAAATAGAATATTGTTGCTAATCTATAAATAAAGACCTATGTTTGATTCAGTGTAATCTACTTGCATACAATTGTGTTGTACAAGTTAATTACTTGTTTCGGATAATGAAAATTACCTATAAAATCAAAAAACAACTTAAGGCAATCCATTGTAGGGGTTTTATTTCAATATTGATATTTTTGTTTATTTATCAAATTACCTCACTCTTTTTAGTGTACCAAAATATGTGTGGCTTGGCATTGGTGGGAAATTGACATGGGTGATGATGGGTTCCTACTTATGTTTCTATATTTTTTCATCAGTGGTCTAAAAACCACCTTCTATAAGGGCAATTTTTTTTACATAATTTTTTTAATATGTATAATCATAAGAAATTGCCTTCAAAAAATGAAAAATAATATAGTAACTTATCAATAAAGAAATAAAAAATCCATCTATAGTAACTTAATAAGAATACCTTCGTTATCTTTAACTCTTAATTTTTTTAAAGAACTAATTCATTCCGATACATATTCGAATATGTGTATAAAAATATGATCCTTCAAATACTGAGGTAATTACTTGCGTGATCCCTAAACTTTAGGGCATATTCTAAATTGGTCTTAAAATTCAAAACGTATCAATCAAGTATCTGAGTGTTAAACGATAGATAGCGTGTAATTGACTGCTATTGTGATTTTTGCATATTCTTTTTTCTATTTTCTTTTTCCTTTATTCTTTATTCTTTTTCAAATTTTTATTTTATTTTCCTTTTATAAATAAATACAAAAAATTAAAAAAATAATTATACTATATTTTGAATTAATTTTTTGAAAATATAACTAATTTATAAACATATAAAATATTTATTTAAAATTAATTGTATAAAATCTATTTTTAATTTTTTTTGTTTCTTTCCTTTTTATTTTCATTTTATCATCTTTATAAATTATCTAAAACAATTATAATTTAAATTAATTTTATAACTATTAAATAACTTATAAAATATTTATTTACATTAATTTTCTATTCTTTGTTTCTTCTTTATTATATTTTTCCTTTTTATCAATAATTATGTTATGATTTAAATCATTTTCATAAAATTTAATTTGTTAAAAATACTGATATCATTAATAAATTTTTAATTATATTTTAGTTTATTTATAAACAAGATAAAATGGAAAAAAGAGGACAAGTAAAGAAACAAAAAAATAAGCATAGTTTTAGTAAAATTAATTTAAATAAATATTTATATTTTTATAAATTAATTAGTTCAAATTATAATATAATTATTCTTTGTTTTTTGTATTTATTTATAAGAAAAAAGAAAGAAAAAATATAAATTTTGAAAAAGGAGAAAGAAAGGGAATATAGACAAAATAAAAGCAAGTGGCACTTTTCCTAATTTACTCCATATGCCATTTGTCATTTAACCCCTATTCTAACAATTTTATTAAAAGAAGACCATATTGATATAGAACTTTAGAATAGAAGATCTGATCGATACGTTTTAAAGTTTTAAAATCAATTTAAAATATGCTCTAAAGTTCAGGGATTACGAGTGTTATAAAACCAAATCTATGGATAAACTTAAAAAAATTAACCGTCATAAACATATTCGTATCCGATACTCATCCATGAGTCTGAATAACATAAAAGAATACTATACTAGCAATATTAGGTATAGAGAGGGTCCTATACTATATCATTTAGTGGAAATTAGTCTCTGTACTAAAAAATTAAGTAATTTAATCCTTATATTTTTAAAAGTGAAGCAAAAAGATAAAGTATATAATTTGAGTAACTTGAACAGTGAAAAAAGTTGACGTGACATCAAACTTTGTTAAAATGCTAACTTGGATTTCAAATGCTGACGTGACACTAATAAAATAAGTTATTTTGAGATGATGTGAAACCCATCTTTAAATAAAAATATATATATTTTATTCAGTTCATGTTAGCTAAAAATGATATATTCTATTAGTGTCACATTTATATTAACAGTACAAGTCACTGTTTTAATAAAATTAAATGTCACGTCAACTTTTTTCACGTTTCATGTTACCCCATTACGGATTTTATTTTTTCACTTCAATTTTAAAAATGTAAGGACTAAACTTGCTCAAGTTTTCAGCATGAGAGACTAACAGACTCTTAAATGATATAATACAAGGACCTCTCATGTTCTCTGACCTTTGACTGCATTATTAAAGAGTGAAAGCAAAGCAATATGACAAACTCAGTTGACCAAAAAACTATTTCTTATGATTTCATATCCTTTCTACTAACATACATTACAAACATTGATGGTAGCATGGAGTTTCACCACTTCAAAAAAATGTTCAAATCTGAACCCTATTTCACAAATTTCAGACAAATAAATCTTCTTCTCCCTCACTCCTTAAACTGATCTCAGCACAAGAATGCCAAGTGAAAGAAAAAAACATCAGGTTGTAAAGCAGAGCAGAAAACAACTTCAAAACATATTTGCATATTTTTACCAGTTCAAGTGTTAAACGCCAAAGAAGTGTTCCAAGGATGGAGAACTGAAGACATTAGCTGCAGTCCGTTCAGGTCTGACGTCAGAAACGTGAAGTAGATATTTGATGAACCTCTGCAAAGAAAAACAAATCCTAAAATCACAGGCATTTTGACCAGATCATGACTTACAATCTAATATGAGAACAGGCATTGTGAGAAAATATGACTTTAGAATCTAATATCAGAACATTTTAAGTGCTGCTGTGATAGAAATATCTGAAGATTAAGGCAAGCAATGAAATTATACAGCTAACTGAGAAACTATTTCAGGATTTGTGTCAATATGCCAATCTGGTTCTAGTTGCCGAACAAATGACGTTCGTCCATTCTCTGTGCTGCAAAACAGAATCTGCAGATTCATTCCAAGCAAAGTATATATCAAATATATGAAAAAAAAAAAAAAGGATAGAATGTCAATATTCTGGAATTAAAAAGAAAGGATAACCAACCAATTTACATTCTAATATTTTATACCACGCACCATATTTCACAGTCCAGATATAAATATGCCCCTAACTGGTGGATCATTTCAATTACAATTGTCACAATTAATTACCTTGTCTTTTACCAAACCACCGGAGGTGAAAATCCCTGCATTTTCCAAGGCCACAAGAACATTTTTCTGCAGACAAACACTTAATAATGTTAGTCACTAGGGAAAACACATGATATAAATATATGCTAGTAGCCTAATGAAAGCACAACTTTGATAAGCAGTACCATTGTATGCAACAAATAGGGAGGAATATTAAACATTCGATGCAAAAATGTTTGGAGTTATTCTTATAACCAGAAGAATATACCTACCAGAACCTTGGAAAATCTAATCACGAAATACATTTAAGGAAAATTTAAAGGATTGACAAATAAGCATAAATTTATAATATAGAACAAGGTTTGAACTCACTTCACTTTCATCATCAATAACTCTCTCCGTGAGATAAAGATCACAAAATTTGGTAATCTCCAATAGCACATCCAACACAGAGGACTTAACAGTGGCTTGTTTCTATCCAGAATGAAACAAATCAAATTAATTATTTGCAGATGACAGTTACAAATACAAAGCACACAGAAAAGATTCCTTACCTGCAGCTCCTCTGGACTGCTTTCCTCAAGGATCACTCCAAGCAAACGACATGTTACCTTCACCAATAAGTCATGAAAGCATTAAAGTTAGAGCAAGACCAGGAAGAAAAGGCAACAATGGTTTCATAAAGTACTAAAAACAAAATGTCCCCAAACTTAAAAAGTTACACTCAGAATTAAGCATGAAAACCTGGAGTCAAACTAGAAAGTTATGTTGCTTCTGGAACAAATTAGTTGAAGATACTAGTACTTACATGAAAGGTGAATTACCTATGGGCAATGACTCATGCAATCTGATGTACAGACTCAAGTAATAACATCAGAACCAATTCATCTGATTCTGCCAATAGTAGTACTGTAGCAGCTTGTTATGACCAGTACCAGGCAATGGCTCTCACTAATAACAAAGCCATGTCATATAAGACTTGGCTGTACATTCAAGGTGCAGGCAGATTTCTAGAATTTAAACTTAAAATCAAAAGAAGCTGTGATACCAATTAAATTAAAAATATTGACCAACACAAATTGGTTGAAGTAGAGATTATATTGAATATACTGGATATTGGTATTATTTTAACATTTTACTATAGCAATTTATACTGATAAAACATGCAGCAAACAAACAAATATGGTGAACAAGCCGATCAAGCCGTTTAAACAATTGATAGCAACAAGGCTCCCAAAACTAAATACTGAGGACCCCTCAAGCAGGACGCAGGGTTTCTATGAGAGGGCTCTAAAAGCTTTTCAGTTAGCCAGGCCAGTTTACCTAACTGCAGCATATAAACCAAAAAGTTTCAAGTAAACCTTAGCTTAAAGTGACACCTAAATCACATTAAGAAAGAACAGCACACAGTCTTCTTCCTAAGAATCCCATTTCTACAAGGAAAAATTTCCCCCTTCTTATGAAAGCATCAGTTATCAATCATTACAAAAGAAGCATGATTAGTACATCTAAGAACCCTACTTTGGTAGTTCCAGAAAACAACGGAATGGACACAAATAAGCACCGGATATTTGGCTTACTGCATTAAGGAGTTTACTTAAGTTACCTTTCTAGCTTCATTCAATTTCTGCCTAACCATTTGTCCCAATGTTGGCTGCAAAAGGAGGAAGAGAGACGTGAATTATAAACAAATGAAGCTTATAAACAATTTTAACATATCAAAATGCCGGAGAAAGAGACAAATGTGTACCTTTACTGGCTGGAAAAACTCATCAACAACAGTTTGCGCTCCTAAATCCTCTGAAGATGAACAAATTCCAGAAGGGATCAACGTTGGATTTGACCGGGCACTTATGGGCATAGCAGGGCTACTAGTTGTTGGAACTTGACGTTTTGGTTGTCTTCTTGAAGGTGCTGCAGGTGATCTCATCAACCTATAGGTAAAGATAACTGCAACAGTAAATCCTGCAATAGCCCCAACAGATCGGGGATCCTGATGCCAGTAGGGACATGGTAAGAATCATATACATTAGTCTTGAGAACATTGCACATTTCAGTTACACGCCAAAACAACATAATATTAAGGATGAAAGTATGAACAGTTATAAATGGGTGGTGGCAGGGTAGCCCCAGTCCCCTTCCCCGCCACTACTACGGATTTGAGATAGTTTTGGCCTCAATATAGCATTTTAACACCATAGCTCAAAAATGAAAAATAAAATAGGTAAAAAAAATTATTAGCATTCGAGACGAATTAACACCATTTCTAGTCCATAACAACTTATCATACAGTAAGAAAGATTATCATTTTTATCTTAATCTGAGCAAATTTAAAGATTGCAATAAGATTAATTCGTCACCCAAAAATTAGTGTGACCAAATTATCACCAATTACCAATCAATATTCCGCTATAATCACCAATAAATAACTAAATCATATAAGAAAATAATAGGAAAAAAAAAAGAAGAGTTTCGTATTTCAGCAACAAAAAAGCGCATCAGATCGCCGGAAAAGAAAGACTACAGGAGAATTTATGAGGAAAGAAAAGAACCAGTTTTTGGAGAGAGAACGAGAAGAGATTGGGCATCTTGAAGGAAAAATAAGTTCCGAGCCGCTTGATGAGCTGAATCAGCTCGTCCTTGGATGATGATGATGATAAAGATGACGATCGGTCGGCCATAACCCACTCAAATAATAAACAACGCGGCCGCTTAATCGAGTAAAGCGTCCTTCTTGTTGTTGCGTATCAAAGGAAGCTTTCAGATTCTCGGGTCCTCACCATTTAATTAGTCACTCGTCAAAAATACACTTTCTCTCTGCCTTCTTGTTTTGCGTCAACGTAAACCAAGGCGAGGGAGAATTTCGATTTTCCCCTTTTCCATTTTGTTGTTCGTTAAGTCTTTAATTTGCAGTTGTTAAAGGTTGAAATTAGGACTGTTTTATTTTTATTATTATTATTATTATTATTATTTTTGAGAGGGAAGATTGTTTTTAACTTTCAAGTTGTCGCTCGGTTTAGCTCGAACTTAAACTTGGATTGAGTCTGATATATTTATGATATCTTATAAATAAATTTTAAATAAATCTTTAGCTAAGCAGGGTGTTTTTTTTGGGCATATTAATTCAGATCAAATCATTTTATTTATTTGATTAGTTTTTATCTTGAGTCACTCTGATTTTAGTTATTTTTATTTTTGAGTTATTTTAAGTTCAGATCATTCTAGTTTAATATTCGGTTTAATTGAGTTTCGGCTATTCAGGATCTGAGTCATTGGTCATGTTTTGGGCTTGATTCATTTTTCATTTTGACTCACTTCGAGTTTAGTTAGCTTCAATTTCGTCATTTTAGGCTCGATTATTTGGCTTCGAATCATTTTAGGTTTAGATCAATCGAGTTTAACAATATGTTAACTAATTTATTCAGACCATTTCGAATTCGGGTCATTAGTCATTTTTTGAGTTTGGTTTATTTTTTGGTTTTGGCCCACTTCGATTTTAGGTTTAGGTTACTTCAAGTCCAAGTCTTTTTAAGTTTAGATCAATCAAATTTAACACTAAAATTTAATTGATTCGAGTCATTTCAAATCTAGACTATTTTTTGAGTCAGGGCCAATCGAGTTTAATATTCACGTCAATCGATTTCAAGCTATTCTAAACTTAATGAGAGTGCCTGCATGACACCATTCAGTTTTGTCCTTTGAAAAATAATTTTTTTCCTTTTTATATAAATATATAAATAATATAATATATTATAAATAAAATTATATTGTATATAAAATAATATATAAATAAAAAAGCGTCCATGTGTCCATTCTTTTTTTTTTTTTTGCATTTGATGTTCCTTTTCTTTCTTTCCTTTTTTTTTTGGTTTTAGGGTGATTAATTCAAGCTAAGTCATTTTTCGAGTTTGTTCCGTTTTCGTTTCGGGCCATTTCGAATTTCGGTTATTTTGATTTTGATCATTTTTATATTCGTCTTATTTTGAGCTTAGGTCATATTAAATTCAAATCAAATGGGTTTAATACTAGGTTTAATTGGTTTGGGTCATTCTAAATTTGGATCACTTTTTAGGTTTGAACCAATCGAGTTTAATATTTGAATTAATCATTTCTGATCATTCTGAACTTAATGAGAGTGTCTACGTTATACCATTCGGTTTTGACTTTTAAAAAAAATAATTTTTCCTTTTTTTATATAAATATATAAATAATATAATATATTAAAATAATATGAATATTTTGTATGCTTCCCATTGAAGAATTATTGAGTTTCATTCTATATCAAGTCTTACTATAGACATAAAATATTTGTAAAATAGGTATTATGTCAAGATGTTTTGTATGGCAACGATCTTATAGCTACGATGATTACAAGTTATTACTATTTTCAAAAAAAATAAGTTTGTGCTTAGCAAACGATGAATGAATCTTCTTGCACCTTTCGACAAATCGATCACAGAAATTTCACTGTTACAATCACCCGCCGCAAGTGTTCAACCAAAAAAATGTATTTAAATGTGGAAATCTTTTTGTTTTTTGTCATAGATTATGCTTTTAGATGTTCTTCCAAACTCCTTTGCAAACTTTTAGATTAACCATTTTAACCCTGTGAATCCCTTGCCAACTTAGGGTTTTAATGATTTTACTTTAGCAATCTTATTAATGACTGTTGTTGAACAATTTTGTATATATATATATATATATATCATCAATTAGTTATACTTTCTAATCCCATGTTCACTAATTGCATTAAAATATTTGCATGGTCATTATTTTATTCACATTTGCACTTTTGATGTTTGCTAAATGCATAAAAAAGCACAAAATTTTGCCCAAGCAAAGTGCGAGATTGTAATCTAGTTGATGTTATTTTTGATTTGATCATTTTAGACATGATATAAAAAATAACACATGTATAAACTATTTTAACTGTGTATAGGTTTTATGTAATTATATTTCGTGTAATAATCGGGTTAACATGTTTATGACATAAAAATTTTTTGTCATAAGCGTGTTAAACATGCATAACATACTCAAGACATGATTAAGACATAAATAAATATTTGTGTCATAAACGTGTAAGCATGTCAACAGAAACATGTTATATGTTAACACGCTCAAACACAATAATTTAATGGAAAACATGTCTACACATATCCGCTAACATGTTTTAAAAATATAATAATTTAACGTGTCATAACCTCTACACATTTAAATTCATACGTTTATAGATAAAACACATTGGTTTTGAATATATTTATATAGCATATATAAACAATAAATGGATAATTACCCCATGCACCAATAGTGGAATGAAAAAAATTTTACAAACGAGATTAGTGGGGTGATACGTATTTTATAGAGTATATTTAAAAAATAAAAATAGAAATAAAAATAAATAATGAGACATATATTATCTTACTAACCTGCTTGTGAAATTTTTATATATTATGGTAGCATACGTTTCTTTAAGCTGGGTCCAGACATTATTGATTAAACTAAAACTGAATCAGTAAATTTTTTATTTCTATGATTTTACTAGCTGTTTGTAGGTCTATTTATACAGTAGGTTTAAACCTTCACGTATAGTGTCCTAGATAGAAAAGGAAACTAGAACATTCTAATTTAAATTCTTATCTGTAGAATACCTAATTCCTTGATTTAGAGAATCAAAATAGTAACAGCTATCTATAATTTAAAAAACATATAATATCCTTTTCCTTCTGACACTCCCCATCAAGTTGGAGAATAGATGTCTTTCATTCCTAGCTTGGAAACATTGTCTTGAAACTGAATAGTATGCAGTCCTTTTATGAACACAGCCGCCAGCTGATTTTTTGTAGTCACATATGGGATGTAAATCAGACCATTCTCTAGTTTTTCTTTTATGAAGTGCCTAACTATCTCTATATGTTTAGTCCTATCATATTGCACAAGATTGTGAGCAATATTTATTACAAATTGTTGTCACAATAGAGTTTTATAGGCTCATCTCTCTCAATCTTTAAGTCCTTTAGAAGTATTCTTAGCCATAATAGTTCACATATACCTTAGGCCATAGCTTTAAATTCTATTTTAGCACTTGACCTTGCCACTACATTTTGTTTTTTACTTCTCCATGTAACTAGATTACCTCCAAGAAAGGTGTAGTATCCTATAGTTGATCTT
>JBBYHL010000005.1:9551954-9561986 GCA_038381835.1 Adansonia madagascariensis
TTATTTTAATATTAAATTATATAAAAAGTTAATAAAACTATTAAAAAATTATATATATGATTACTAAAATTATATTATAATCTTTTTTACTTATAAATATATAAAAGAATCTTTAGAACCAAAAAAATTAAAAAAAAAATCGTATATTTATGTATTTAATTTACCCAAATAACCTATAAAAATATTTGAAATAGTACCATTTCATTAATTTCTATTAAATTTTATATAAGAAATAATATAAGATTTAATAAACTAGAATTAAGAAAAACTAAAAAAAAAAAATTAATATATATGTATAACTTTTCAAGAATTAGTAAAAGGGATCATAAGCATAATAACAAAAAAATAAATAAATAAATAAATAAAAAGAAAAGCAATAATAGCCTCCAAGTTCATTCCATCGTTAGCAGCCATTTATAAACAACATTAAGTCCAGCAAATATAGATTAAACAATTAAGCTTTAACCTAGATTTTCAAATTTTTCACATTTTAAGCGATGATTTTTAAATTATTTGATTAACAAACAAAGCGAACAAATAAGAGAAACAAAATACTCGAAAGGAGACTCTAAATCGTAACTTTTTTTAATAAATAAGTGAAAGAAGTGGCCAAAAAAGACTGAATTTAAATGATTTGATTAACAAATGAATTGGCCAAATAAAAGAAAGCGAGTAACCAGACAAAAAAAGAAGTGGACTTAAAATTTAAATAATCCTTGATCATTTGACTTAATTGAAACTGTTAAAACTTCAAATCCATTGTAATGATTTAGGCACTTTCGTAGTTTGTTTAGAAGTTATGACTGCATGAACTTGCTAGTGTCATATGATGAAAATACAGGCTCTGGGTTGCTGATAATGGTGTAAAAGGTTTACATCTATTGATAAGATATTAATATCTATCCCTTTGTAAAATGTGAATACCATTGCTCTAGCTATTTCTTTTAATTTCGAAACACTTTTTGGTTACTATTGATAATTTCTTCATTCTATAATAAAATTTAGAAAAAAAAACATATTTTATAAATATTTTAAAAAGTAGGTATTACAAAATTATATTAAAGATTTCAAAATAATAAAAATGTTTATCAAAATTATATAAAATGTTATGAAAACGTTACTAAAATTGTATTAAAATTTAAACAAAATTATGTAAAAATTACCAAAATTATATAAAAAAATATTACCAAAATTATATGAAAGATTATCAAAATTATTTCAAGTTTGCCAAAATTATATTAAAGGTTATCAAAATTACATAAGTCATCTAATTTATTACTAATATTATGAAAATTATATCAAAAGTTACTAAAACTATTATAAAATGTTATCAAATTTATATAAAGGTTAACCAATATTATACTAAGGTTATCAAAAATTGTTGCAAAGGCTAGTAAAGTTATAACAAAAGTTATTAAAACTATTATAAAATTTACCAAAATTATATCAAATGATACCAAAATTTTATAAAAGATAACAAAAAATATACTTAAATTATATAAAAAAAATCAAAATCATATTAAAGATTAACAGTTATATTAGAAGTTGGCAAATTATCAAAATTACATTAAAAATTATTAAAAATAAAAATCATATTAACTACTATCAAAATTATAAATGATCATCAAAATCTTATCAAAAGTTACCAACATTAGAACGAATTTTACTAAAAACTAGAATTTATCACACCGATCGATGTGGTTGAAAAACATAAATTTTTTAAAAAATATATTGTTTAAAAATAATATGTTAAAAAATGAAAAGATAGTTTGTTTCAAATGAGTTATTATTTTTTAAATTAAAAGACATATTAAGAAAGTTGTTGTTTGCGTAGTTATTTTTTTAAGACCAAAAAACCGAAACACCCTTAATTTTATTTTATATTTATAATTTTAATTTGATTTTTTTGGTTATTTCCTAACTTAGTTGGTGTTACTTGATTCATTGACATCAAACTAAGTCAAGGTCTTTATATATAGCACAGATATTTCAAAACGTACCAAATTTATATCCAAGATTATTAGAATTAATACAAAGATTATCAAAATTATATCAAATGTTATCAAAACTATTGCAAATATCACTAATTTTAATTATCATCTTTAGTTATATCTTCATGCTTCAATTCTCACTAAGTAAATAATATTTTAAAAATTTTCATCTCCTAATAGCTAGATAAATAATCTCTTGATTCTTAACTAATAAATTTTTTAATATTTTCTTAAACATTATTATTATTTTTCTTAATAATAAATTTGAAATTGTTGTTCTAATAAAATTTGTTAATAAAAAATATATATATAAAACAAAAATGAATCAATATTTAATTTAAATAAGAACATTAACCATCGATAAAAGTTTACTTTAACAAGGACTTTAATGTTAGAAATAAAGTAAAAAGTAGTAAATATTTTATGAATTTAATAAGAGATATTAATAATTAAAGACAAAATAATTAATTTAATAAATTATTAAAGATATAAATGTTGTTCACTATTTACAATTTTAGAGTTGGTGCTTTTATATATAGTATTGATATTGACATTGATATCAAACAAATTTAAATATATATTTTTTAATATATGTATAAATCCAT
Organism: Adansonia madagascariensis; assembly: GCA_038381835.1. Classification (NCBI taxonomy): domain Eukaryota; kingdom Viridiplantae; phylum Streptophyta; class Magnoliopsida; order Malvales; family Malvaceae; genus Adansonia; species Adansonia madagascariensis. The sequence goes on from JBBYHL010000005.1 coordinate 9,554,551, forward strand.
TAATTTATAAATAAAATACTATAATTAAATCAATATTAACATTGATAAAATTATACAAACACGATATAAATATATAAATTATCAAATTTAATACAATTTTTAATCCACATTGGAGGTAAGATGGGTTGTGTGCTGTTGAGATTAATACATTTATTTGTGGTTTGTCTTTCCAGCTACGACCTTTTCAAGTTCACCCTAATCCTTTGACTTCGTCTAAATGGTAGAACAATAGTTCTTGTTTGTAGTTATATGACTGTTTAAGCACGTAATACTTTGCCTAACCCTCATTTATTTTGTGTTTGTCTTTTATTTTTAATTATGTAGAAACTTGGGCGAAGGAGTTTGGACAAAATGACCAACATTAGTTTAATGGATTAAATACTCATTTAATCATGTACTATCTTACTTATCTATCTAAGAAATAAAAATGGGTAATTAAATGCTCGAAATCTATTTTCTTTACATATTTTTTTGGGTATTTTTTACCCACACAATTAGTTAACTACCTAATGCGAAAATGAACACTAATTAAATCATGATAATTGTCAGAAAATATCACAATTTTTAAGATTAAAAGGTAAAATGAAAATAAAAAATTACTTTAAATTTTTAATAACAAAAAATTGTAATTTTTATGTTTTAAAAGTTTTAATTTTAAATTGTTTTTCAACTTTTTGAATTTGTTTGGATCTTTTTATAAAGTTTTCCTTATATTTTATTTTTTTCTATTTATTAAAAATTTTTAACAAATTTTTTATTTTCCACTTCGATTGGCCCACAAAAAATTAAATGACAACTAAATGTTTTATCGTTGAACATTAAAATCATGTCATAATAGAATTAGTCTTTATAATAGAAGTGATTAAAGAAATGTAAGTTGTTGCGGGTAATTTCAAATTTTATATTTTTAGATATCAAATTAACTAATATTTTATAGGCTAAATGAATATTAAATTTATATTTAATACATTAATAGTGTATAAATTTTATTTTATTAAAAATATAATTATATATATTTATTTTTAATACAATTAATATATAAATATTAAATACATTAGCCATGTATAAAAATAAACTCATTAATTAAATATCATTTCCAATATTCATTTTAATTAGCAATTTTCTATCTCCACTAGGAGATTTGACTTGGCCAATGACTGTAGTTTTGTCTATTGGGAAGTGTTGATTTGCTTATGATTTTTATAAAGGCAATTATGAAATGATTGTATGGAAGACTAATAATTAGAATCAGTCATTACTTTCTAACAACTTCCTTATTGTTGTTCCAAGAAACTTTAGGAATATATGTATATGTATATCACTACTATTTTCATCCTTTTTGGCTTTTTCATTCAATACGATTCTGGCATCAACTTCTCTGAAATTTGTCTCTAAAATGCTCTGACATTTCCTATCTTTCCATGACATCCTCAAAGATATATCCAACTCCACCATTCACACCACCTCAACCTTTTTCCTTATAAAAAATAGGGGGAAAAAACAGTTCATCCGCGAAGAGTGGGGGCAGGCGCAACAGCTAGAATTCTTTATATATATATATATATATGTATGTATGTATGTATGTATGCATATATATGTCTATTTCTGTTGAAATTAAATAAAGCATATTCACAAACCAAGCTTCCATTTTGCAGGGGAGTTCGAAACAATTTTCTTATTTACACCATGTATTTCGGACAGCTGGGCTCTTGAGGGTTAGGTGCGCCCGCCAAAAAAGTCATTATCCTTCTTTCACATGGAAGCCAGCGACGAATTGCCTTATCTAATTTAGCGTTTTGACTTTCTGGGTCAGGCAATAAGCGCAGGAATACTTAGTCTGCTGTCGAGTAACGGGATGGCTTTATCTTATACTATAAATATATATATATATATATATTTAATGTCAAGAAGTTCTTATGTCTAGGTCAAAATATGTAGGCAGCTCTGATTTGATCGTTTACGTTGCACTGAGCAATCAACAAACGATTAGCTGACGGCAATACCAAAAGGAAAATGGTTAAGGGGAAGAAAATAAAGAAATATTAATTATAGATATATTAAAAAAAAAAGATAATAATTTGGTATCCTTGAAAAAACAAGCTGGCATTTGCTAGTGTTCATGTTAAATTAAAGTTGACCAACTCCAACAGGTAAATTAATAGACTAATGGTCTCTTCCTTTTGGAAAATGCATTGTCTTGGTCTTCAATCCTGATCTATATATATACAACAATTCCTAATGCAAAACCCAAATCAAATTATTGATCTTTCTTCCAAGGCTACATTGGATCTGTTTTTGATACTTCTGATTTTCATTCAAGTCACCAAATTTCATAGCCAGAAAAATGGCAGTGCTGAGAACTTTACTATGTTTGGCTGCCACAAGCATGCTCATCCAGTTAGCCCTGGCGGCAAATATCACAGTTGGAGGTCCGAATGGAGGCTGGGATACAAGCACCGACCTAAAAACTTGGGCTGCATCTCAAACTTTCACAGTAGGCGATAATCTGAGTAAGTTTTATGCACGCATTAAAAAACGGTCGTAACGAAATATTATGATTGCTAAAGAGAGATTTCAGCTTCAGTTAGACTGAAAATGTGATTGTGACCGTAATTTAAGTCCTTGTATGAACACTAGCAAGCATGAATAATGAGGTTTTAAATTGAACATGCCTATTATCTGCAGATTTTCAGTATACTCCGAATCATGATGTGCTTGAAGTTACGAAGGCAGACCATGACTCCTGCCAGACAAGTAACCCAATCCAGACTTATAACGGTGGCAACACAGTCATACCTCTGTCATCTCCAGGAAAGCGATACTTCATATGTGGGACACTCGGACATTGTAGCCAAGGAATGCAGATTGAAATAGACACCTTGGCTGGGGCTACACCACCGGCAACATCTCCCTCGACTCCACCGTCATCTCCAGCTCCGGCAACTTCTCCGGCAGCAGCAGGATCCCCTGAATCAGCTCCTGGCAGTCCATCGTCCCCTAATGTTCCTTCAACCGAATCACCTGGAAGCTCTCCACCACCTCCCTCGTCAGCTAACAGGAGCAGTTTCAAGTCATGCCTCACATTGGGGCTTGGCCTCCTGCTGATGGTGCTTTTGGCCCTCTAAGCCTTTGAAGATCCCTTTCTCTGCAGGAATCTCCAAATAATTATATCTTTTGTGAAAAGTTTTCTATTCTCTACTCTGTAGTACTCAATTGTCTGGCTTATTTCTGAATTAAATTGGATTCTTAACAATATTCTGCATAATTTTGCCAAAAATAAAAAACATTGTTACTGGAAACAGCGGCTAAACCAAATTTGTATGTGTCAAGAAATAATAACAACATGGATTTATATAATTCTCTTTCCCAGAAACTTCTATATGTGGGGAAAACAGGCCAAAACTCATCAAAATCTAACACATGGGAAGATAATGAATAAACCACTGTTACAGACTTATTTACCTCAGTTAAAATTTATAGCTGTTGTATTTTACATTATGAGTAGCAGAAACCCATAAAAATTGCTAGTCTCTAGGCAGATGTCGAGTGAATCAATTATCTAACTCACACATAAATTTATAACAATAGATCAAAGAACATAAGAATATTAAGTAAATAAGCTTATCATAAAGAGATTGGCCGTAAGAACCAAAACCTTCAGCATCCTTCATATTAAGCAACTGGAGGGCGAAGTGCATGATCCTTTGATATGCCAACAGCAGAAGGCGGCATGCATTGCCACCTGGAAACACCAGGAAATCTGATCAAAGGCATCAAATTGTTGCCAGCAGCTTGTCCATGAGCAGCAAATGACGCTGGCACCGGAGGAAGGTGCAACAAGAAGCGTGGTCGTCTTGTGCTCATGGCGTTGACTCGCAGCTCCAAGTTCTCCTTTGTCAAGAAATGTCTTAACCGTAAATTGAATTTTATTTAGTAGTCGTTTTCAGTGGAAACTTTTACCATGAACCAACATACTAGTATTTGATGAGTTATCAACTAATGAAAAAACAAACTTTTGACAACAAACTTTAAACGAAAGAAATTATTGCTTCAAATTGTTATATATTTACAATTTAAAGCCAGAAATAGAAATAACTTTATCAATCTTGACCGGTGAATTGACAGGCAACTAAATTTGCACCTCACGACAACCCTATGAAACTTGCCGCCATATCGAATTCCCCACAGTTTCAGTATTATCTATTTTTTTATTGACTTTATCGGCAACCAAATGGTTAGAGACAAATTACATATAAGGAGATATAACTAAATTTCTTTGGAAGAAAAAGGTCAGTGGCAAATTACAAATAAGGAGAATTTTGTATTATTTTCATTTAATAAATCATATCCATCAAGCCAGCTAGATTTTTAATTTTTATTTAACCAGTCGCATCAATTGGACTAATCGATTCAACTAAAAATAATTTAAATATTAAAATAAATTATTTTAATGCTAAATATATAATAGATATAATTAATAAACAATAAAACATATATATTTATTTATGGTGTCGTATTTAATATAAATTTAAGAAATTAAAGATTTAAATTTCATCATTTGTAAAAAATAAAATACATATAAAATCTTTTTTTCATTCAATTCCTTTTTAACTGATTGAATTGATTTTTTTTATCAATATCAAACTAAACATGTTATCGATCCTTTGTTAACAATTCGACTCAACGGTTTGGTTATTTTTTAACACCGCTTGTGATGAAGATTTATTTATTAGTAAGGAATTTAAAAAAAATGTAATAGTGATCCGGTATCCAAATCAATCATGGCCAAGCCGAGCCCAACCCAGCATCCTCGTTGCCAAATAAGCCATAGCCATGTCGAGCACAATATTCTAATGATAAAAAACAATCATGATTCTCGTACTAAATTTTAAATTTATTTATTTATATTTGAGATTGAATTTAAATTGAAATAGAGAATATTTTTAATATTAATTAAATATATTAAAAATAAAAAAATTTGATGCTCAAGAGCTACTCGAATTGGGTATTAAGATAATTAAAACTCAAGTAGTTCAATAACTCAAGCTAATAAAATTGAACTTAGCTTGAGAATGATCAAATCGAGTTTAATTGTTTTCGAATTAAACTCAAGTAAGCAAAAATATCTTGTTTACATCTATTTTGGACAATGGTCGTCCTTTTATCTTTCTCCCTTAAATATATACATAGATTATTTTATAGTAAATATAGGGCCAGAACATGGGATGGAATTGTAACTTTAGTGAAAAAAAAAGATAAAGAGGGAAAAGAAAAACAAAATTTGTCTAATGTTAATGCATGAAATAGACATGAATTGGGCTATTGCAAACTTCAAAGTTAAAAATCCTACTCATTTTGCTGAATTTTTCTTGGAGTTTTGCTACTTATACTATACGGAGAGAAAGAAACTGTCAACTCCATTCTACCAAAAGAAAATGTATTGGGAAGGCGTTTCAAGTGAACGCTGCTGATATGAAAGCTAGATTTTGTGTTCCATTACAGTAGTTTTTTTTTTCCCCAAGATTTTCGATATTCGATAATCAAATTAAATTTTGATTATTTCAAAGTCGAGTGAAAATAAATTCCAAATAAAAAGAAAACTCTCACTATCTATTTTTTTCATTTATAAAATTTAAAATCAAAATTTTACTTAAAAGAACAATAAACTTCTCACAAAGCCCAACAAGAATTAATGTTCCAAGTGCAGGTGTTAAATTTCAAAAACAATGAACTTTGTAAGAACGGCCGAACAATATTTTTAATTTGCGACAACTATTCCTTGCTCATGTACTACGTTGTAGCTTCTGTTTACGCCTTTTTTTCTTTCTTTTTTCATTTGAGATATATATATATATATATATATATATATATATATATTAATTTTTTAAAATATAGACTTTTGACCAGTAAAAAAAACAAAAAAATTAAGCTAATTTTGTGTTGTAGTTAAGAAAGAAGCCCACCCATGCATATGCCCTCCAATATCTAGCAAAAGTTCCGCCTGTTTGGCCCCATTTTCTGACTGGATAATGCCCCCTAAATCATATTTGCTTAAGAGGAGCAGAACATCTATAATTTTTTTTTATAATTTTATAATTATTTAATTATAATTATCTAATTATAAAATAAAATTATGTAAAAATTTATCATTTAAAATTATCCATTGTAAATAATATTTTAGTATGCACTATACAATTTAAGATTTTAATTGGTTAGTTGTTGTACGATAATTATAGATGATCTATTCCTTTGCTTAAGCGTGGACATTGCATTATATTTTATAACTTTAGATATGATAAAATAAACTTAACCCTTAAGTTGATATAGTAAAATATTATATCTAAGTTAATTTTAAAATGAAAAGATAACTATACCTTTTATTAATTATTAATAATTTTTTTTTTAATTTTGACTCAACGCTTTTTTAATTACAAATAATTAGATTTTGTTGAAAATAAACTTATCCTTATTATTTTGAAAAACACCTTTTATTTCTTAAAGAAAGTAACTATATAGCATTATGTTAATCAACTTAATATTTATTAAAATTTTTCTTTAAATGTTAAAAATAAGATCATTTTTTCCAGGTTGAGATCTCCTCTATTATTTTTTTCATCAATTACAATTCAATACAACCTTAATCATCGTCTATAAATTTAACTTTGATTTGACTTTTATAATTCATAGGTAGGTCCTATAGATATCAATAGTATTGATAAATGTATTCAAAAAAATAAACAAAAAAGTAATAGATTAAAGTTCAAACCCATTTTTTCTATCTATTTTTTATTTTTTGTTTTAAGCAATTTTTTTTATCATTGAATTTTTTAAATAATGGCGATTGATTTATATTTAACTAAAAATAACATAATATAATAATATCAAAATTACAATACATAATTAAATTGAACCAATCCATGTTGAAGTTTAAAATATTTAACATTTATACTTGAATTAAAATATTATTTAATTATTATTTAACTTGATTGTAATTAAAGATAATTTTGTAGTTAAAAGAGTTTGAGTCAAAAAGAAAGAAAATAAAAAATAAAAAAATGATTAATAATTAACAAAAGGTATGTTTATCTTTTCATTAAAATTAATTTAGAAATAATATATTAGGGGTAAGTATATTTTGTGCTAAACCTTAAGGGTTAAGTGGGTGTTTTTCAGACCATAGAATTAATTGTATTTGCCACCAAACCTCAATAGTAAATATACTTTTCACTTTTAGAATATGATATTAAAAATATGATAAGAATATGATGCATTTAATAAAAAATAATATAATAAATATAATATATTTAAATAAAATTAATACCACCCTTTTAATATATTAGTATTTGTTATTACTTATAATATAGGTGAGTACTAGTTATTTTATTTTATTTTAAAAATATGAAATTATATATTTTATAAATAATTAAAGTTAATAA
>JBBYHL010000005.1:9562086-9584339 GCA_038381835.1 Adansonia madagascariensis
TTCTTTTATATTTTAATAAAACCAAGTACCGAGAAAAAAATTATTTTTTTTATATTTTTATTTTTCTTACTAAGCGTACTAATAAAAATATTTTTTATTTTTTCTCTTTTTATTTTCCCATCTTTTCAAAAATTTTTCACTCTGCGAATCAAAGCCGAAAGGATACAAATGTTTTATTTATGAAGTAGCTTTTGAGCTGAGCAGTGATCAAATGTTTTATTTACAACCCAACAACTTTGAGCTGACCGGCGATCATGAAAACGGGATTACGGTAAAATTTATCGTTATATCATGATTTTAATATCGAATTTTATCATTACGTTAAATTGCTAATTTTTTATTGCAAAAACAAGAATAAAATATTCTACTAAATATTTTGTTAATGTTGATAATAAAGTTTTCTATTGTACATTTATTTTAATTGATTTTTTTAAAAAAAAACAAAGCAATATGATTGAATTTAAAAAAAAAAAAATTTACGAATTTCATTACAAAATTAAAAGAAATTAGAAAATAAAACTCAATTTCCTTTGATCCCATCAAATATTGAACAAATCTTTGAACAAAAGCTAAAGATCTTACACTGATTAACGAAACCATAGATTGTTTCAACCAACGAGACATAATTGCAACATGGCAAAGCACCCACAACCCAACTCAAAAATCTCTGAGAATGCAACTTTAAAAGAGTATTAAAGGCGTGTTTGGATACCCAAGTTAGCCTACAACAATGGCACTATCAGTTATAGTTAGCTAAAATTAATCCAACTAATATTGTAATTATTTTTATTTTTTGGATTGGGATTAGACATTGGAGTCAAACCAGTATACACTTTTTTTTTTTTTTGACAATTTGGCAGACATTATGCAGAATTCGACCACTTTTGACCGACGGTTGTGCAACGTAAATTTACAAAAATTCCAAATATTGGTAACAAAGCGAAAAATCCACCATTGCATTACTATAGATTAAAAAAAATAAAATTATACTAACAAAAATTCATCATTCATCAAAATCCAAATCCAAATCTGCTAATCTCACCCCTATAAAATCCATTCAAGAAAGAATTATTTAATTTAATAAAATGGGAAGTAGGAACGAAATAAAAAGGCCATAAAATTTTTTTTTTCAAAAAAAAAAAAAGAACCAACCAGCTAATCTAAGCATGCACAGGACCTGGAGCCACCAGTACCGGAGTGGGATGATTGTAGGGGGGCACAGCCAACACTGCAGTTGAAACAGGCGGTGGAGGAGCAGAAGGAGGAGGGAATTGTGGTGGAGGATTTGGGTCATTGTTAGGATGCGGAGGTGTAGGAGTAGGAGTAGGGTCGTCAGTGGGTGGGCTAGGTGGTGTTGGTGGTGGTGGGCTAGGGGTAGGGTTGGATGTAGGCGAGGTGGGCTGGTTAGAAGACCCAATGAGGGGAGGAGGGGGGCTGGAAGAGGAAGAGGAAGAGGAAGAGGGTGGTGGTGGTGGTGGTGTATTAGGGGTGGGGAAGACAATGGATGAAGAAGGGCAAGAGTCACCGGAGCATTTGTGTGACTTTTGGAGGCCGTGACGAAACAGCCCGAGTCCCAAGACAAGACCCGATACCACCAACACTGTCACTATGAAAATGAAGATCTTTGTTGCTTTCCCCACATAACACATCTTCATTTTTTTTTTGGTACTAGAAGAAAAACAAACAAGACTGACTTTCAAACTCCTGCAAATCTGAAACGGGCTGTGTCTTTGTTTTTGTTTAGAGAATATAGGATTTGGGTTTGGCTCTTTTTCGTCTTTTCCATTGCTAGTGTCAAAACTCGAAAAGTATTATTACTTGTCTCGTTAAATAAATTTATTTTTAAAGTTAGATTTGAGTTTTTTTTTAATTGAGTTATTTATTGTACGTTTTGTTTCAGTCAAATAAATTAACTTCTAAGGTTAAGTTTAAATTTTTTAAAATTATGTCGTTTATTTTACGTTTATGTCATCAACCATTTGTCAACTGGGTGTTAGTATTTCATGTTGCTCATCTTTTGCATGACTTACATCTGTATATATATATATATATGTATGATTTAAACTCTTTCATTTTACAAGTTAATTTTTAAAATCGTATTCGAGATTTGACTTTCTTTTTTAACTGTGAGATTGTTTGGAAGGGAAGGGAAAAGCATTTGGTGCTACTAAAGGTTGGACGTTCGTTTTGCGGTGCTAGGCCGGATGGTGCCCATTGTCACTGTCACTGCTCAGCCTTTGCCTGCTTATTTCTTCAACTAACTCTAGTTTTGCTGTGAGTTTGGTACTGATATGCCCCTTGATTTTGGATTGTATTTTCATGTTTAATCATATTGAGGAAGAGTAAATCCAGATAAAAATGAATGGTTACAGTGAACCGTTGAATGGGGAGATTTTGGGAATCGAGCTCGGGCCTGACCCTGACAGGCATGTCTGCCATCACCATGTCACTCATCGGGATGGAGCTAAGCTGGCTTGCACAGGGCTTGTATTTATGGGGCCAAACCCCCACCCCCAAAAAAAAAAAAAATTCCCCTTATTTGCATAAAACCGACGCCCTTCGTTTTTTTTTTTAAATTACTTTCGTATAATAATTTTAAGCACATCATAATAATATGATATGTATATATTATATATTTTAATTATATATAAATTTTATACAATCATATTTTATATCATAATCATATCAACATATTTATGATACGAAATTTTTATGTCATAATCTTGTAAAACATGCATAACACATATAAGATATGATTAAGATACGATTAATTAATTATGTCGTAAATACGTAATCGCGTCATATCTATCTATTTACATGATTAAGACAAGTTTAATTAATTATGTTGTAAACCTATAGTCGTGTTTACTGTATCTGTTAACATGTTTAACGTGTCATAAACGGGTAAACACGTTTAAATTAATAAATTTATATATAAAATACGTTAATTGTCAATATAATTATATAATATATATATCCTATAAATATTATTTTAAACTTTTAATTAAAAAATTTATTTAACATATAAAAACTATTTTAAGCATTTAATTAATATCTATTTTACTTTAGTTATTAGTAATAATATAATTGTTAAGATAAAGGTTAAATATAATCAACATGATTTGTTTATGCAATTTCTAATATATTATGATTATAATTTATAAATAATTACTTAAATATAATATAATATAAATAAAGAATAATATATCATCACCTTATAAACTAATTAAAGTATAGGCTCAATCCTATTAATTAATAGTAAAATAGGTTTTCATAATTTAAATATCATATTAAACTATTAAGATAATTATATATTTGTAGCATGCTACTAAGTCATTATTATTAATAGTAAATAGTAAATTAGTAATTGAAAAATAAGAAGTACTAACTAATGCTAATAAGCTACTATATTAATTTTACTAATTTTTTATATATTTTAAAATTATGACTCTTAATGATGTGAATTGTAATTTGTAATTTGTAATTTGTGAAGAGATAGTTAGAAAGTAAAATAGCTTGAAAACGGAGGAAAAAGGAAGTTGATTAGTAGATTGGTTGACAATATTCATGTTAATTTGTGTCTAAATCATGTTTTCATATAATTCGTATCTTAATTGTGTTTCCGTGTTATTCGTATTAATCGTGTTATTCGTGTTGTAATTTTGTCGTGTCGTATTAGATATAAACAGATCAATTTTAATCGTATCATAATCGTACTGTGTTACGTGTAAAACGAATGTAAACCATATCATGTTCGTATTTTAAAGTTTGACACGATTAATTAATCGTGTCATGTTCATGTATCAAGTAATCGTATCATATCAGAAATGAAATATGACACAAAATATGATATAAAATATGATATGATAACATAAATTACTAGATCTAAAATTACAATCGCTACAAATTTGATGGTTGGTTGTCATGGGAATTTTATGGTGAAAATCAAATTCCTTATGGACTCTATAGATTGGCATTGTCAATGTCAAATTATTTCTATAAATGGTCGTTTACATTATTATATTAATGTGATAATAGTTTGATTCAAATTGATTTAAAAAAAAAATTATAGTTTATGTATAATATTTTAGATTTTTAAAAATTAAATTTAAAATCATACAAAACTAAATTAATTCGAATTGAATTTTTATTAGCTCGGATTAGTGTAGTTATCCATTTTTTAAAAATTTAAAAATATATTTTTCTATAGTAAATTTAGTTTTTTATACTGATTTAAAAATAAAATATTTATTTTTATATTATAAAAAATTAAAAATTAAATAAAAATAGAATGCAATTCGGTTAAGATAATTATGGTTTTTAATTTGTGAAATGAAAACTTAACCAAACCAAACATATATAACTAATATCCGAAGTGAAACCGAACTAATTTAATAAAATCCAAACTGAAACTGAATTCACTACGGCTTGGATCAATTTTTGGTTTTTTCGATTTTTTTCTTAGCCCTAATCAGTATTTCATCAAAAAGTCTAGTTGCTATTCGAATGTTCGTTTATTTTTTTAAATACTCGTAATCAAAATTTTAATATTAATATATTTACAAGTCATAACTTATTCTAGATCATATCTCACGAACTATCATAAAAATTTAATGTGATGTATTTACGATCACAAATTATTATCTCACAATAATTAAATAAAAATCACCTTAAATACCAAAAATACATAAATTTGACTTTTTAAAAAATGTTAATTACTGTTTAATTTATTTCATGCATTAACTCTGTAGTCTAATCCGAAAAAAAGTTCACCTTTATTTTTTCTTCTCGATTAAAGGAACAAAAAATCAAAATCTTCTTGTTCGTAGTTTATTAAAAAAATTACTATTAATTAATTTTACCGTTACCATTATCTAATTGAAAAGAAAAATAATGTTTTTCCTTTCTTTTCTTTCAAAAGAACAGAAAACTTTCCTTCAGAAGAACTGAAAACTAAAAGCTCCAAATATTCATGCCTTGTTTAATTCGTTGAAATGCTTAAAAAATGAGTAGCTTCAATTAATTTATTTTAGTCCTTCATTTTCTCTGATTAATCAATCAGGACTAATTAACTTTCAATCAAAACTAATCAGCTTTTAAGTGAAACAAGAATAGTGCCTTCTCCCTTTACTAAATGCTTATATTTCTTATAAACCTTGCTCCACGAGCTTAGCAAAATACTATGGTCTATATTTTTTTTCTTTCTGCCTTCAAAATTATAAATAGAAATGTTACTATTGCAGTGAAAGAGTGAAAAGCTAGGTTACTTTTATTGGTATGATGAGTAACAATATATATACAGAGGATAAAAAGTGAAGATAAGGTTTGCAAGAGTTTATCGGATAAGTGAGATCTGATCTAAACAAATGTACAAGGTGATAAGATTAAACAAGTGAGATTATGGTTGATTATCCTTTGCAGTCCCCCTCAAGATTGTGGCCTCGGAAGAGACACCAATCTTGGACCTCAAGGAAAGCAAGCGACGCCGTGACAGTGGCTTTGTTTACGCATCAGCTAATTGGTCTTCACTAGAAATGTAAGATGCAACTAAATCTCCTGCAGTAACTTTTTCCCTTTCAAAGTGATAGTCAAGAGCAATATGCTTCATTCGGGAATGAAAAATAGGATTAGCACAAAGATAAGTGGTGCTAACATCATCAGTAAGGATGACTAGTGGCTTAGAGATTGGAATATGCAGCTCATACAAAAGATTGTGAACCCAGGCGATCAATGGCACAATACTTTGCCTCTGTTGATGACCTTGCTACCATTTTCTACTTGCTGGATTGCCAGGAGATAATATTGATGCCCAAGTATACCAAATAATCCCTCGTGGATGTTCAATCATCCACATTTCCTGCCCTATGCAATTCAGAAAATCCTTGTAATCTCGTCTGAGAAACAAGCCAGGGTGTCCTATCGCTTTTAAACAACATAGCACCCGTTTTAATGAACTCTAATGAACACTGGTAGGCACATGCATGAACTGAGATAATTTGTTGACAACATAAGCAACATCTGGTCTTGTAAAAGATAAGTACTACAATGCTCCAATCAACTGTCTATACGGAGTTGAATCGGCGGTCAAGGGATCATCACGCTGTTGTAATGTAGTTGTTATTGCAAGTGGTGTTGACACTTCTTTGGCACCATTCATGTGCAACATTTCCAAGAGATCTGCTATGTATTTATGCTAACTTAAAACATACCAGTTGGAGTGGAGATAATTTCAACACCAAGAAAATAACTCAAATGACCCAAATCCTTCAAACGAAAAACGAGCAGAAAAATGATGAATGAATGTAGTAACAAAGGATGAATCATTCCCGGTTAACAACAAATCATCAACATTTACCAGAAAATAAATAAGCACTCCATCTTAGAATATACGAAGAGTGATGCATGCGAAGCGGTATTCACAAATCCAAAGTCAATAAGAGATAAACTCGGTTCTTTGTACCGAGCTCGAAGGGCTTGCTAAGACTGTAAATAGCTTTTTTCAATTGACAAACATGAGAAGGAAACGAAGAGTTAATAGAATCCGGTGGCTGGGACATGTAAACTTCCTCATGTAAGGTGCCTTACAAGAAGGCATTATTGAAATCTTGTTGATGAAGTGTCCACCCCTTGCTCAAAACAATGCAAAGAGCAGTCCGTATTGTCATGGGTTTAACAACCGGACTGAAGGTATCTGTGTAGTCAACACCCGGACATTGATGAAACCCCTTCACAACTAACCGAGCTTTATACCTGGCCTCAGTACCATCTGAGTTTTTTGACTTGAAAACCCCACTTACAACCAAGTACATTTTGTTTGGAAGTACGTTCTACCAATCCCCATGTTCCATTTTGAATCAGTGCATTAAACTCCTACTCCATGGCAGCTTTCCAATTTGAATCTTTTAAGGTTTCAGAAAGATATTTTGGCTCAAGAGAGGATGGCATGGGGTGTTTAGTTACAACAAACAATTTTTTTTGGTTTAAAAATTTTGAGATCGGGTTACCATTTGATGTGTGCGTTGTAGAGGTGATGGTAGTTTAGGTGGGTTTGGAGATGCTGCTGATGCAGTGGACTCGGATAAGGATGAGGACAAAGATAATATAGGTAAAATAGTAGAGCAAGAAAGTGTCTTACCTGCAGCATATTTATCCAAGGATGATGACGTAGAATTGCAAGAGTTTGTGCTAGAGTCCACATGTGTTCCCTCTTGAGTTGGAGATGGTGCAGACAACATAGGAACTGAAAAAATAGGAGGGTCGAAAACTACAACAGTGGATATGTGTGAATCCCATTGAGAAAGTAAAGATGTAAATGTTGTGGATGAATACGAAGAAGCAAAAAGAAAATTATTTTCATCAAAATTTACATGACGAGAGATATATCTTATGAGATAACAAGTTATAACACTTAAAAGCACTTAGATTGGGAGAGTAACCAAGAAAAAGACAAGGACTAGATTTTGCTGAGAGTTTACGGTTTAATGGCTTTTGAAGGAAAAAGGTTAAAGTACCCACGAAGTCCTTGTACTACATGATCTTATACATTCTAGTCTCTATACAAAAAATTTAGGCAAATAAGTATAATGACGTGGCTTATTAAAATAATAATAAAATGAATATATATACATTTTAAACGCTACGTTTGAAAAAAAACAAAAAAAAGAAAAAAAACAATTTAAGCCCATGGATGAAACCAAAGTTAATTTTAAGAAAAAAATAAAATTTTTATCTAAAAGTTTCAGACCTTTCGATCAAAACCAACCTTGTCGAAAGAAAAGAAAAATTGAAGAAAAAAAGGGAACAAGTCATTTTGCCCAAAACCTATCATTCATATCAAACCAATTTGCTGAAATCCCAAAATATTGTTCCTAAATTTGAAAAACCAGGAAAGCAAACCTAAATTTATCTTGAAAATTGAAAATCAAAAGCCCTAAAACACCTAAAATCTCAAAAATTACGAAGTTGAGGAAGAAAGAAAATAAAATCAAGTAATTTCTTCAATTTTCTAATATTTTTCTGTATTTATCTAAAAAATTTTGGTCGATTTTGATTTTTTTGGAGTTTCTTTATTTGGAGATTATGCTGGTGAATATGGTGGGTGTTGATCCATGAATACTTGAGAAAAAAATGAAGTGGGTGAGTATCTTGGGGGTTAATTCATAGCTACTAGTCTTGTCTTATGTCATTTTATTATGAAATAAAATCAGGTTTGTTTCCATTTTTTTCTATTTCGACGAGGGAAAAAGCTTTAGACGAAAGGTCTGAAACTTTTAGTTACCTGGGTTTCAAATGTTTAGGTAAAAATTTAATTTTTTTAAATTAACTTTGGTTTCATCGATGGGCTTAAAGTATTTTTTTTTGTTTTTGTTTTTCAAATGTGGCATTGAAAATGTATATATATTCATTTTATTATCATTTTAATAAGCCACGTCATCATATCTACCGGTGTTAAATAACACATTAGTGTTTTAATCTTTTCTATTTACGTTCGTTACCAAAGTTACTGTCTTTCTTTATTTTTAAACGTACATGGATTAATTTACCTAGATTTTTTGTATAAGGACTAGAATGCATGAGATTATGTAGTACAATGACTTCCTAGATACTTTAACCGATGGAAAAATGAGGGAGAAGAATGTTTAGAAAGGAAGAGGATTTCTTATGAAGAATTGGATTGACTGATTTCATTCAACATCAAAGGGATATATATAGGTGCACTAGGTGACTTGTTACATGAACCTTATTAAAAATCTATAAATGTACCATAATTAATCTTATACATGTTCTTAATCCATACATGAATTACATTAATTGATGCATTTCCCTAATCCATGTACATACATATCCAATGAATTTCTACACTCAAAACAATTCAAAGACATATGAACTTGGACACTCTAAAAAAATTTCTAGAGCATATGAAATTATTTTTCAACAACTTTAACCAAGGATAACATAGACACCCCAAAACTCATAATTTATTATAGTTAGAGGGCTCATGAATTAAAGTTTCAAATGGTGATTTTGCATCAAGTATTGGTGTAGGTAACCTTTTAATAAGATATGTAGTAGTTTGAAAAGCACGGGACCAAAATTTAGATGACAGTGAAGCTTGATGAAGCAAATTTAGTCTAGTCTCAACAATTTGTCTATGAAACCTTTCAGCAGTCCCATTATGCTGGGGGTATGTATAGGTGTTTGGAGATGAAAAATGACGTGTGTGCTAAAAAGATTAGCTAGTGCATGATACTCACCACAATTGTCAGAATAAATTGTTATGATGGATGTCTGAAAGAAATTTTCAAAAATTGCTTTAAAGTTGGAAAAAATGAAATAAATGTTAGACTTATTTTTCATTGGATAAAGCCATGCATATTTTGATAGGTGATCAACAAAAATAACATAATAAAAAAAACCCATCCATGGATGTCACTAAAGTTGGCCTCTATATGTCAGTGTAAACTTATTCTAGAGGTTTCTTACTTTTGAGGCTACTATAAGGAAAAGGCCGCTTATGTCTTATTGCACTCACAAGAATTACAAAGAGAATCAATATTAAAGAGTGTAACACGTCGAGGAAAATGATTTAAGAAGTTCAAAAAAATGTGATTAGAAGGGTGTCCAAACCTTTGATGCCATTTTACCTCACTGGTTTTCGAGATTGTTAGCATTGCTAGGGAAAAATGTGGAATCTAAAGACACTCAAGCAATTCATAGACATCATTCTTATTCTGCCCTTGCAAAAGAGTCGCCCTCATGCTTAATGCCTTTACCAAAAAATGGGATAGAAAAAAATACAACAGAGACATTATTAGATTTACAAACTTGTAAAACTGATATGTCAAACCTGATCCATATGAAGCATATCAAATTGTTTTTAAGAGACGGCATATAAAGCATATCAGATAATTCAAATAAATTAGAATTAAAAGAGAATAAAGTGTCAACATGTGATATGTCAAACCTGATCCATTACCAACTATTATCTTATCTAGACCATCATAATTGGTATAAAGAGATAAATTTTGCAAATCATTAGTAACAATATGTGAAGCTCCAGAATCCATAACCTAGCTTGATCATTTGGCTTTGTTGAAGTGAAGTTTGTAACTGCTTCATATTTAGAGAACTAAATGGCACAAAAACATTGTTTTGCTATATGTCCAGGATGATCACATAGTTGACAAATGATTTTTGTTGATATGATGCACCATAATTGTGGTTCTGATTTGAAAATGAGCCTTGAGTTCCTATTACTCCAAGTAATATTTCCTTCAGCCAGAGATAATCCCTGATTGTTGTAGAACCAAAAATTACCATTGAATTGAAAGGAGCGAGGATGAAAGTTATTGTTGGTCGAAGTCATTGGATTAGTAGTTTTTGAGTATATTTTGTTTATTTCAAATAAAGCTAGAGTTAATAGAATTTCGGTAGTAAAAAATCAACCATTCCTAGTGGGATGATTATTTATCTTTACAAAATCATACAACAATCAACCTCTGTTTTATGAAAGAACTGCTATCCATGTTAATTTTAGAAGCTTATCTTTTAAAGAATACAAAAATATCAATTAGAGTTTTCACTTATGAATCCTATTATACTTGTTAGATAAGAGAGAATATGCTTAAGATAATAATCTTTTATGATAATATCTTAGATGTACTCAATCATTATCTTCATCTAAGGAGGTTTATCCACTAGTAAAGTCTATCTTCATAGAGACCTATGTAATGAAGAATGCTTGGCAACTACTTTAAAAAGGTGCAATGGTCTACTCGAATGTAAGTTATATACAACTTGTATAATTTATTTCTCCCTCCTTCCTACTTTTACTGACTTAAGCATCAGAGTACGTCTTGGAGTACCCACTTCAACGCCTTCTAACTTCTTTTGGCTTGTAGGCCCATTATCCAAGCACCCATTTGTCTTTCGCATGTCACCACAACTTGTTGCATCAACAACTGGTGTCGTCTGTGGGAATGACACGCTTCCATATTTGAAACTTCAGCAACCCTTAGCCAACATAAAAGAAAACTATGGCATCCCAAATAATTGAGCCCGTTTCTTCCACCCAAACCATCTCTGCAACAAGTCAACCACCTATCGGTTCCTTGCTCGACCCTATATATCCTGATTCTGCTGTAACATTGAGACTCCTTTCCACAACTGTGACAATGGTGCTTGTACCACCTGCATTCCTATATGCTCTTCCCCATTTTCAAACACCCTAATGCCTGGCTTCAGTAATCAAATTACTTTCAGAATCTCCTAGCCTCCTCTTACCATCGCTGTAACAAAAACATGTTACGCTTGATCTGACTACCTCTATCCTCGAAAGCTCGTCATTTTTTAATGTTACCATGGTCGAAGCAAACATTCTAAACATACCTACTGTCAACCCGCCAACAATAGAGTTGACAAATCTAGTAATAGCAAGCATGCCGCTAACTTAATATCCTATGATGCCCACTTTACCCTAAGTCGACTTGCAGGGTCGTTATCTTGCTTAATTCTAGGAATTGACGAATCAAATAGTGGCCCAATAGGTCTTCATCTAGCAATAACATTAGCAAGAATTAATGACCCAACAGGCCATCATAAAATGGCAACAATAACAGATTAACCATCTTTTACAAGTGCAAACTGATCACCAAAATCAACCATCTGCTCACTCTAACATCATAAACTTCAGCTTAAGCATTAAGCACCATAGTTTAAGCGCGAGGAATCAACAAAAAAATTGAAAGAGTAGTGAAATCTAAGAAAGTTCTTATTCAACTACCGATAGTGATCAACCAAGAAGGCAAAGAAAATGTTGATTGACCTACATAAAATCTCATTTGGCCTACCAGGTGGTGGTTCTTTAGCAAGAGATAAAAAACTTGAAGTAACCAAACAAAGACGATTGGGAATGACTGAACGCTGAGTACAACCCACTATCCCTAGTCATCTGACAAGTACCAATCTTTAAGAAAATCAAGCTTTCACCAGACATATATAATGGTTTGGTAGATCCCGCGGATTATTTGAATCACTTCAGGTGTTTCACAACCTTCGAGACATCCCTAACATTATTTCATGCCAAATGTTTCTCAGTATGCTTTGTGAACCTACTTGAACTAGTGGTACTCCCTCAAGCCAAGATCTATTGTAAACTTTGACCAATTAGGCAGATAGTTCCTAGCTTACTTTGGCAGCTGTCGAATTGCAACTAGCTTAATGGTTGTTAAACATAATCCAGACGAGACATTTCGTAAGTATATCAAGTACTTTAATGTAGCCACATTAGAGGTCAAGAACCTAAACAACGAATGGGCCATCTAGGCACTCATCTCTGAGGTGTGCCATAAGCATTTGAAGGATGCCTTAGCAGATGCTCAGTCGACAAAATTGTATCAACTCTATGAGAAAGCACAAAAGTATGCCGATGCTAAAAACATCAAAAT
Organism: Adansonia madagascariensis; assembly: GCA_038381835.1. Classification (NCBI taxonomy): domain Eukaryota; kingdom Viridiplantae; phylum Streptophyta; class Magnoliopsida; order Malvales; family Malvaceae; genus Adansonia; species Adansonia madagascariensis. The sequence continues at coordinate 9,574,533 of JBBYHL010000005.1, forward strand.
CATGAATCGTAAGTTTAAATATGCTGACCGAGAATAATAAGGAGATTGCTTTGGGTGAATGCAAAAAAAATAGATCAGTTCCCTCAAAGGAGTAAGACAGATAGCCACTGAGAGAACAAGTTTAGATCTGCAGCAAACCAAATACAATAGGCAGAAAAAGGGACTAGGCGCCACCATACAAGAGATATGACACCTACATACTCGTTAATGCCAGCAGAACATAGTAAAATGACCGCTGCCTATGAAGGTAGACAGAGTCACAGAAACACAAGTAAACACCGTGAGTTCCATGATGATATTGGCCATGCAACAAAGGAATGTATCAGTTTAAAAAATACTATTAAAGCTTTAATTCAAAAAGAAGAAATCAAACAATTCGTTAAGAAGGACAATAATGAATCATCTAGTAGCCAGACTGACATCAATAAAAAGCTTTAGGGAAATGCCTAGTAATAGGCATGATTAAGGTAATCATTGGAAGTAATGAATGTTGGGTGAGTAGTAAGTCCAAGAGAAAGTCACACTTACGGTTTGTTATGGCGATTGATATGTACCCCAAAAGGGTTTAATCGGATAACTGAAAGGTTACTTTCAACGATGATGACAATGAACTAGTCACGATAATAAAAATGACCCAATAGTTCTGTTTGTCGTTATAGGAAACAATCAAGTAGATGGGATTTTGGTTGACAATAATAGTGCAGTGGAGATCCTTTAATAGAATGCCTTCCAAAAAATAGGATACAGTAGTAGTCACCTGACCCATCTTTACCAATATACAGGTTTGTTAATCAACCAATACCTATGAATAGCTCCATCACCGTGCCAGTCACCCTTGACGACAAAGAAAACATAATAACTACGATGGTAGACTTTTTAGTTGTCGACCAATCATCGACATATAATGTCATTTTTGACTTTAATAGAAGTGGGATATATGAAGGTTAACCAAACAATTGCTTGACGTTGCCATCTAATGTCCATAGAGATGACTAGAAAAAGTGGTAGTGCCATTGACGAAAACACTGAAGCTTTAGCGGGAGCAGATTGTTGATCAATTTAATAATGCTAACCAATTCGACTGCCTTGAGTCGTGAAAGCTTGGACATCAGCGATGATTTTCATTATCCAAAGCCTTAGCTAACCGAGGAAACAATAAGAATATCTTTGTACCCGTTAGACCTAGAGCTATTCATGACTGTTAAAGGTTCTTTAGAATTGAAAGCCAAAAATGACCATACAAACTTTTTGCAACGACATGCAAACATCTTTGCTTAGCGACTAAATTGCCTAGCATTGATATTGACATTATAATGCACACTTAAACATCGACCAACATGCTAAACTGGTGGAACAGAATAAGCAAAAATTTGCATAAGATTGGATTCGGGCAATTAGAGAAGAGACTAATAAACTCCTATTTGTAGGATGCATAAATGAAGTAATGTATCCAGAATGGCTTGCTAATGTGGTAATGGTGAGAAAACCCAATGGCAAGTGGAAAATGTATGCTGACTTCATTGACCTTAATAAAGCTTGTCCCAAAAATAGCTTCCACTACCAACAATAGATCATCTCATCGATGCCTCAGCAAGACATTGGTTCGTTTCATTTATGGCTACTTTCTCTGGATTCAAGCATATTTAAATGAATTCTCGAGATGAAGCCAAAACATTTTTCATCATGGAAAAAGGGATTTTTTGCTACTAAATTATGCCTTTTAGGCTTAAAAGTATAGGGGCCACCTATTAGGAGCTTCAAAAATCAGATTAAGCGATCTATGAAGGTCTATGTTGATGACATGCTTGTAAAAAGTGTGTTGATCAAGCAACATACTGTTAATCTCAAGGAAACCTTTAAGATCCTTCGAAGACATAACATGATGTTGAATCCTTCAAAATGCACATTCGGAGTAGCAATGGGAAAGTTCTTTAGTTTTATGGTTTCTTTCAAAGAAATCGAAGCAAACGTAGAAAAAGTTAAGGCAATGTTGGAAATGTCCCCAATAAAATCAACAAAGGAAGTATAGAGATTGACAAAAAGAATTATGACACTCAATCACTTTATTTCAAAGTTGGTTGATAAATGTCTGCCCTTCTTTAAGCTACATTGGGTAACCACTAGATATAAATGGATAGAAGAATGTCAACAAGCATTCGAATAATTGAAGCACTACCTTTGCTTGCCATCTTTATTGGAAAGCCCAACGCTCAATGATCCCTTGATTATTTATCTCACCGGGTCAAGGAAAGCGATCACTGTTGTTTTAGTAAAAGTCGACAATAAGATGCAGCAACCTGTTTATTATGTAAGTAAGGCACTCCAAGTAGGGGAAACAATTTATACAACGATAGAAAAGTTAGTCTATGCACTTCTAGCAATAGCTAGGAGATTATTTTAATACTTCCAAGCATACCCTATCACGGTGCTTATAAATCAACTTTTGAAACATGTTATGTAGAAGGTTGACTAGGCTGGAGGAATGATTAAGCACAGCATCTAACCAAGCAAGTTTGGACTAACGTATTCTCCCAAGTAGGCAATCAAAGCATAAACATTAGCTGACTTTGTTGCTGAATGCTTGTTCTCAGAGCCCATTGAATTATAACAAGTTATCATAAAATCTCTGGTAAAAGAAAACCTTGACAATATGATGGTCGCAAGTTTAAGAGCGGGAGGTAGCAATAGAGTTGTTGAAAGCTACATAACCATGGATCATCAGGAAAAGAATAATCGAGCACCAGCGTTCTCTTAATTGATCCCGAAGGGCAAGAATGACATTATGCCTTGTCCTTTTAATTCTCTGCCTTAAACAATACCACTGTATATGAAGTGCTCATATTAGGGATAAAACTGGCAAGAAGCCTCGAAACTACTTACTTGAAGACTTATAAAAATTTCCAAGTGGTGACAAACCAAATTAATGGAAAGTACGAAGTTGAGGATCAAACATTAGCCAAATATCATGACATAATCTCCAAGCTTGCCTTTGCCTTTGATTAGATAATGTTTGAACAAATCCCTCGTGAGCAGAATGCCATAGCCGACTCAATGGCTAAAATGGTGAGTAGCTTAAAAGTTATAAAGCGAAGGCAAGATTCTACTTAAATTCATCTAAACACTAGGTTATGATCGATATGTCCACGAATTCGTCATGGATGTTGCTAATAACTCAATGACATTAATAATGGTGTTCCTTCAAACCCATACAACTCTAGACAATCCACTCCAAAAAAAGATAGTTGGAAAAAATAACTGTTAGGTACCTTATTATCAATGGCATTTTATACAAGAAATCTTTTACCTATCATTTGCTTAGGTGTTTAGACCCAAGTAAAGCCAACTATATGTTTAGAGATATTCAAGAAGGAGTCTGTAGTAACCGCTTGAGGGGCAGAGCTCTTGCATAAAAAACACTCAAGCAAGAATTATTTTAGCCAACCATGAGGAAGGATGCCACCAACCTGGTAAAAATGAGTGACAAGTGCCAATGGTTTGCCAAGGGACCAAAGTGGCCTGCGAAAGTAACAAAGCAAATTTTTATCCCATGGTCTTTTTATGTATAAGGCATTGACATATTAAGTCCCTTCCCATAGGCTACATCACAGTGGAAGTTCTTGGTAATGTTCTATAAGTATTTTACAAAATGGGTGGAAGCAAAGCCCTTAGCTACAATAACAGCCAAATCCATGGAAAGCTTCATCTAGAGATTTATTATCAGTTGATTTGAAATACTAAACTTCATTGTAGCTGATAACAGGAAACAATTGCAGATGGATAAACTATAAGGTTTTTGCAAAAAGTTTCAAGTAAGCCTATTCCATACTTCAGTTGCCCATCCTCAATTTAATGGGTAACTCAAGTATATGAATGACAATATACTCTAACCATTAAAAAAGAAGTTGGATGACGCCAAGGGGGCTTGGGTAAAAGAAACACCCGGCATACAACAAGCGACCCAAATGATAGAATGCCAAGCAACCGGTGCCACACCCTTTAATTTGGTCTATGGCATCAAAGTAGTAATCCTAATGGAGATTGAAGTCTAAAGCATTCAGACTGTCATGTCAACATGAACTGAACAACCTTAATTTAATGAACCTCGACTTATTGGAAGGAAGCAGAAAAGATGCCATGACATGAATCGTAGCTAGGGCATAGCAAATGTCTAGATACTATAGCAAAATAGTGAAATACAAGTAATTCCAAGTCAACGATTGGTCTTAAAAAACTGTGAAGTGAATAGACCAGCATGAGAAAGGAAAAAATTATCTCTAAATGGGAAAGACCTTCTCAAGTCACCAAAATTATAGGATTTGGTGCATTTAAGGTGATGGACATAATGGGAAAACATTTGCCCAATACTTAGAATGTCGTCCATCTTAAAAAATATTATTTATAAACTGCAAACCTATTTTGGTTAATTTGACTATAACTTTGTGAAATTCCTTTAATGATTGAGCATATAAATTTCCTTTAATTCTTAAAAGGACCTATTATGATCCACTTATACAAAGGTAGCCAAAGGTAGTTTCCTGTTAAAAGGCCGCTCAGGCCAATGTAAACAAAGAAAAAAGCACTAGCCACCTAGGCTAATATAAAGCAAAAACGCTTACTTACATTTAAGAGATTGAACAATTATTGTACATAAGTAAACAATAAAAATGCTCTAACAAATAAGGATAAATTTCATTTATTTTACAAAAAAAAAATTATATTGAATGTTCAAAGTTCAAAATACAATCATTTAAAAGCATCATTCCTTGTTGATTGGTCAACCTGCTTTCCTTCTTCTTTCTTTAAACCATCTTCATATTTGGTAGTCTCCTCAACAAGAATAAGAGTAATAAAGGCATTTTCTTTAAAGTGCAACTATTCTGCATCATCTTGAGACGGCCTCAAAACATCAAACCCTTTAGGTGGAGCAACAAGTTAAAAGAATCGGATATGTCTTAAGTCCAAAGGTCTTCTAAGGATTTGCATACCATATAAAGCACTTTGATTATACTCATTACCATAGGTTACCAATTGACCCAAAAGAAAATCTTTTGAAGGTCGAGCTCCCTTTTAACTAAGATTCTGTGCTCACCACCGGTAATTCTAACTTAAAAGTTTTGACGATCGCAGTCATTATCTCTGAGTCATGAGTAGTAAAGTCTTCTTTGATATTAGTCTTTGCCAGCTCCAGTTCGTGCTTTAAGCCCTTATTATTAGCCTTTAATTTTGATGCCTCTTCTCACGCATTTAATGCTAGATTATTAGACGTTTATTTTTATAAAGTTAAGTTATCGACCTATGCTTGTAGTTTTTTCACCCTCACTTTAATAGCCATGGCCTCATTCTGGGTTTTCTCATAATTAAGGGTAACTTGTCGTATTTGGTGAAAAAAAGTAGTTTGGGTATGTAAAGCCTGCGAATATAAGCCTTACTATGATCTTTAGAAAAAGAACGCTACCTCCACTGTACAAGTAAGCATAGATTCCAAGTTTATCACAGGATTCCTAGTCAATAAGAATTCCATGTCTAGTTGGTAAGTGACTTTGTTGGCTTACTTGCATGCAACCTCTCCATTGCTCAAAATACCTGCACTTAGAGAAGAATTATTCCTCCAAGGGTGAAGTCAATTCCTGTGAAGCTCGATCCACCTAACCCACTTGATGGTAAAGATATCTTGAGGGGCACACTGCTGGGTAATGATGGAACACTTAGGGTAGCTGAGGCTGTACACTCCACCTGACTTGTAAAAACTAGCGTGGCTTCTATAGGAGAAATACTGGCAAGAACTGTGACTTTAATTAAAGGTCCGAAAGCAGCGATCGACTCAAAATAGATTTTCTTTTGAATAGGAAGGTCACCCTAACTATTCTTGACCTTCATCTTCCTTTTGCTCTTTCCCTTCGAGCTGGCAGCTTGCCTTGCCTCAGGTTTTGCTAATGTGGCTTAAGTAACAGCATCCATCGCTGCAAACAAAATAATTATAATTCAAGTTAGGAAATACCAAGTTATGGAAATCAAAGTGTCACTAGCATATACCCCTTGAAAAATACTAGAATCTTAAATCTTACAACGAGTTATGATAGACCTTTTAGCTCCTTTTCTTAGTGGGGTGAATAAGATTCTCTGAGAGATTGACAACGTTGATACGAAGACAGTAGTGTTGAATTTTTTTTAGGGCTAGGAAATCTTTCACTTTAAATTAAAGACTTGTAAAACATTGTTTTTGTTCTTCCTCTGATTCATTCAAGGCCACCTTTATATTGCTCATAGGAGAATAGTGATCCCATTTTACTGATAAGCCACAGTCAGCACTTGACTATTTACTAATAATAAAGAAGTGATTATTGGCGACGTGGGCATTTGATGAGATATTTGTCAACATCTTCTTATTGGCAAATTGAAGATTGTATAAGCATTAATCTTGTTTCTTTAATGAAAATAAGTGTCTAGTCGCCTCTAGAAAAAGAGTCCACCCTTTTTCCTTTCAAACAATGCAATATGTTACCAATATCGCCTCGGCATTTGGTTTTAGCTGATTCGGAGATATCCCGTATTGGCTCAGCATTTTTCAAAAAAAGGTTCCAATGGTAAGTGAGAACTCCTTTAAATATATGTAAGTAGAAAGGTACAATGTTTCCCTCAATTCTAGTTACTAGTCACTTGAATAATGGGTTAGACACTTCATGTTGACCGAAGTTGAACCCTCAATCTATTAACACCGCCTTCACGATTGCCATAGTTATAGTATCGCTAAAAGCATCTATAGACTAGTGTCAATTCTTGTAACTAAAAGAGACATTTCATCACCTCTCTTTTTTTATTTTTTGATGGCAGAACTATGACTCTGCCCCTCTTCTATTAGCGGGTCTTCACGTTTCTGTCGAGCTAGTTCCATCGACGCAGAACTCTCCTCTAGCAGTTTTATGTCGATCACTCAACTCATCTACAATAATATTCTCTATAACAAACAACTGTTTGACAACCTCCCTACCACTAACCTCAAGCTGCCTTTTCCTCGCAATGAATTTTAGAAAATAACAAGGCCGACGAAAAACCATGCACCATAATTTCAAATCAATAAAAAAAATCTATCCCAAACAAAAAAAAATGAAAATGATATCTTACCTAACTGGTATTTTGAAAAACGCAATGAAAGAAGCCTTATAAAGATAAAGACCGGTGAAAAAAACTGTGAGATATTGCCTTTCACTAATAAAAAAGGGACAAAGAAACTAAAGAGAAAAACCCAAAATTTTTGATGCGGCTACATAGCTTGAATAAGGCCTATTTTATAGGGACTAAACCAGTATAACCATAACTGTTATATCAGTTCAAAAGCAACGCCATGGGTTGATTGTTGAGTGGAGTTGTGCGACTGTAGCATTAATTACAAACGTACCCTGCTCATACAAAAAAAAAGGTGTTAAACTCTTGCTTTTCTAATTGACATTGATAGGTGACCTATAGGTCACCACTAAGGGTAGAGAACCCTCTGCATTACATCTCAACTGCCTATGCATCATTATGGGTCACCACTATAGTAATTATCTGGAATGGCAAATATCAAATCGCCAGTCGATCCAAGGGTTGACATGCTTGCTAAGCAGTTAGATTTCCTAAATTCAACTTGTTTCTCTATGGGCTCTGAATCGTCACTTTATAACCATCCACACCCTAAGGAGGCAATTATTATACCTATTAGATAAAGGGGAGTATACCCAAGATAATAATCTTTGATGATAATATCTCAGATATACTCAATTATTATCTTCATCTAAGAAGGTTTTAGTAAACTCTATCTTCGTAGAGACCTGGATAATAAAGCATGCTTGGCAACTACTATAAAAAGGTGCAATGGTCTACTTGGAGGTAAGTCATATACAACCTGTATAATTTATCTCTCTCTCTTTCTGAGTTTTATTGACTTAAGCATCAAAGTGCATCTTAGAGTATCCATTCTTACACCCTCTAACTTCTTTTGTCTTGTAGGCCCATTATCCAAGCACCTATCTGTCTTCCACGTATCACCACAAATTGTTACATCAAGAAATCCTAATTAATGTCACTAATGAGTACGCAAAATCCAATTTCGTACTAAAATCTGGTTTGGATCTATCAATTGCAGCTATTAGATTTAGTTATCTTTTATTTTAAGTTGTAGCTAATAGCTGTTCTCTAAGTAAAATTGAAGGCTTGTGTCATCTTTTTTTCTAACATAAATGATTTAGTTACATAGAAAATCTATAATATGTTGCTTGATAATATTTTCCTTTACTTCATTGAAGCTTTAGACAAATTGTTGATTTTAGTAGAAGTACAGCGACTACATGAAGAGCTTCAAGGACACATGCCAGATTTTCTAGAAACAGTACTGATAATAGACATTAAAGGAGGCTTGGTCCAGTAGGAGGAGCTAAGATATCTTTCTTATCCAGAAAGTTAAGGGTGGATTTTCCCTGATACTAGAGAATTTCAGATGAAAACCCGTTTATTCATTTTAGTCACGTACTCATTTCAACAATCCTATGATCTTTATACGATCTCATAAGCCCTAAGGTTTGGCCATATGTTTAGGTTACAATTTTCTAAAAAAATTTAGTACATAACTTTAGTCCTATGATCAGTACCTAGAAAAAGTTCAAAAAGGCAGCAACAATGCTGGCCATCTTGAATGGTAATTGTCAAATAAAGTAGGGGAATATGACGACACACCTAGATCCACAAGTTTTCATTAGAGGCAAGAACATCATGGCATTCTTTCTAGACAGACTTTTTTAATTTTTGAAGTAACATGCAGCTCCCAAACTTGCTTCCAGTGGCCTTTATTAGAGAGAACTTAGTCACAAATGCTTCCATGCTAGAGATAAGCATATGGTAGCCGGACTTCAGTATATAGTTCTTGTTGTTTGCTGAGTGCTAAATATGTGATTCATCTTTATCTGGGTGGCCAAATAAAATCTTGCAAATGGCATTGACTTCTTCTTCGTTAAATAACTCTTTAAGGTATACCAAATTTCCAAGCTTTGCTACCTTTTTGACCAACATGGGACTCGAACTTCTTGGTGGCGGAGATGACACTTTGAAGGACAGAGGAGATGACACTCATCTATTGCACCATAGGATAATATTTTTCCCACTACAAACGTTCCATCGGTTCCCTTTTTTCAAAACTTCAATACCTTCCATTAAGATTTTTCCATGTCTCAAAGGTTTTCCTACTTGAGCCTTTTTTTAAAATAATTTACTCTTTTAAGCTTGAAATGTAAATGAATATGGGAAATTGATCCCTTTCGCAATTTTTGCCCGTAAAGCATTTAGGTTTTCAATAATCTCCAACCTTTTTTCTCGATTGAGCTTTGTTGAAAATCTCTGAAATCCATCCCTCTTTTAGTTTTAGCCATAGCAAGTCTGCTCCATCAAAGCCAGCGAACTTTGTCACCTTCTTCACTTGACCCACCCTAGTAGAACCTGTTAAGTCCCTCGCAAAAATAGGGAGTTTGAAAGCGAAACAGCAGAAGCCACCATTTTGAGGAGGAACTCTCTGCCTAATTGAGATGATAACTTCCCCTTCCAACTTTGCACCGTACATTATCAAAAACAAATCCCAGTACTTCTTTCTTTCTACATCCCCACATCAAGGGAAGTTCAAGATATCTTTACCTTTCATCCATCAGTTGGACCCCCCATTCGTTCTCTAGTAGTCAACCGTAGCTCGTAGTGTTGGGTGAGAAGGTTCACAGATTGGCCTATAGCATTCTTGAATTTTTGCAAAATATCCAAAATTTTTCTCTCAATTTTGGTTCCTGATAC
>JBBYHL010000005.1:9584439-9601200 GCA_038381835.1 Adansonia madagascariensis
GATTGAGAGACATTGAAAATATTGTTGTGTCATTGCAAGGGTTTGATGAATACGATTAAGGTTGGGGGGGTTGTTTGGCATTTTTTTTCCCCTGACGGGTAAGCAAAAGGGAAAATAATTTAAGGAATATAAGAAAAAAAAGGCTGTGTTTTTGGGGTCTCCTATTGGTTTTTGTTGTTTACGTTTTGAAAGATTTTTTTAGTCTATTCGATGAAATGAGAAGAAAAATAAGCGAATGGGGTAATGTTTGGAGGAGCAATGGAAATGAGAAGGGCTGGTTATGCCATTTTTTTCATGATATTGCTGTGCGTTTCGGCCATGGGGAGCTCAGAAGGTAAGAGGAAGATACCTCAAACATTACTTGCCAATGAAGGCTGCTCAAGAACATCTCCAAAGATGAATGAAAAAATGGTATGATGAATTTTTTGTTTTCTCTTGCTTTAATTTCCTGAATTCTTGGAGTACGTATGTTGTTAATGTTTATCATTAGTTGCAAAAAATACATTTGAAGATTTCTTGTCTGAATTGGTACTTTAGCATGAAATAGCTTTGCGGTGAAGGGAATTGGTCAAAATAAGCTTTGAATTTAAGGTAGAAAGCTGTTAAATTCTTGTTATGTGGGGGCAAATCAATTTGACTTCAAAGCTATGTTAAAATGGTTATTGAGGTTCTAAGCAATGTCAAAAAGTGTCCTTTGCTTTGATATATAAGATTCCCCTTCTAGGGGTTTAGAGCCAGATCATAGCAAAGATTCATGTAAGAAGTAGGTCTATTTCAAATTAAAAGTTTATCTACATGCCTGCAATTACGGATAAAGTGTTGTTTCAGTTTCCAGTCTTAATTGACATTCGTAGGTTAGGTTCTCAAAATATAGTCAAATTTAGAGGTTCATGATTGAAATATCACTGCTAATAGCTCGACAAATATTCCTTATTGCAGGCAGAGGAGATATGGATCCATTGCAAGAAAGAAATAGCAGAAAAAGGAGTTGCTATTAAAAATTTTGAGCTGCATATAACACAAGCAACTAATGACTTGATATCAGCATTATTAGTAAACCAAAACAACGCTCTTGATATTTTGCCGCCTCAAGTGAGAGAAACGATATTTGATTGCTTAAGAAAGAAAGGACTTTTCTTTCATGCTTCTGACCCTGAGGCTACCTTGAAGCATTGGTCCCATCGGGCTCATTCAAGATATCTAAAGTCGCATCCATATGGAGGCACATTAGCGAATTCACTTCATGTATCAAATATCATTTCCACTTCTTCACCACCACCAGATCTCAAACATTCTCATTCTAGCTCATCACCTGCACATAAACATCGGCATTCAGCAGATGAAAGCAACAATGTCATGACGGCTGTTATTGCTGTTATTGCAACTTCAGCCACAACTTTTGCTCTTGTTGCATTTGTCTTCCTTTGTTGTCTGAAGAGAAGTAACCAACAAAAGGATGAAAAGCCTCTTCTGAACTTAAGTGATTACTTAAGTGATGCCTCTCGTGGTATGTGCTTCTTGTGTTTGTTTATCATTGAGTCGTGTTATCATCTTCCTCTTCTTGTTCATGTTTCCACAAGCATTTTAACTTTACCATCTTTCAGTTTCTTCACAGAAGTCTACTAGTTTAGGAAGTTCCGCCAACAAAGAATTCAGTACGAGCAGCCACAAGAACCATTCTTTTGCTAGTAGATTGTCCATGAAACAAGATTATAATGATGCCTCACTTGTGGAAGCACCGGCATCAGATGCAACTGCTGGAGCAGCATTTCCTCCCCTGAAACCTCCTCCTGGTAGATCAGCTCCTCCCGCGGCACCTTCTCCTGTGGCACCACCACCTCCTGCTCCTCGTTCTAACCCCCCACCACCTCCACCTAAAGTTACTCGTCCTCCACCTATGCCACCAAAATCAAAACCTTCACCTCTAGGACCACATCATCGAGGACATAGTGCTTCTGGCAGTGTAGATGAGATTGATGCTGAATCTGGAGCTCCAAAAGCCAAGTTAAAACCATTTTTCTGGGACAAGGTTACAGCTAATTCAGATCAGACGATGGTTTGGCATGAGATCAGTGATGGATCATTCCAGTAAGGCAACAATTCTACCTTATATTAAATGTAGACTTTCTTACTAACAACCCTTCAGAAAAATTTTCTTTGATTCCAAATTGTATTGTAAACTTTTCTAGGTTCAATGAGGAGATGATAGAAACTTTATTTGGTTATAATCAAGGGACTAATAACAAGAATAATCAGAAGAGAGATTCAAGAGCAGAACCTTCAATCCAGTACATTCAGCTTATTGACGCTAGGAAAGCACAAAACTTGTCTATTCTTCTACGTGCACTAAATGTCACAACACAAGAAGTTGTGGATGCTCTCCAAGAAGGTCTCCCTCTCTCTATCTCTTTAAACAAATACTGAGGGAATTGCTCCATCATACTCGCAACCATAATCTACTTTTCTAGTTAGACAGACAAATAGAATGCATAAAATTTGATTGAACAAAAGAATTAAATGCTTAAGTTTATAAAGTTATCTTCAGTTCGGATGCAAATGGTCTTCACTACTTGATTCCAAACTACACTTGCATGTTGATGGTTTACTTTAGGGGTGAATAGAATTCCTAAATCCAAATACATTAAGTTCCTCCTCAAATTTAGAAACATAAGGAAACTACATTATCTGAGAACTTTTTTGTGTCGAATGTAATGGGAATTTGAGTAACTATTTGCGCCTATAATCGAGCTCATTTGGTAAGTTGGTATTTTTCTGTTGCTTTATTCGTTCAGTGCTTCGTGGAATTTGAGTTCTTAACCTTTTCTGATGGTTCATAACCCTGGTGTTAGCCCAGAACAAGTGATGAAGGGTTCACTCACATTAATTTCCAGGCTAATTTATCTCCTGGACTGTGCATAATATAGGGTCCTATATTTTAGGATTGTTCCACTTTTAACATCATACCAGCAAATGATTCTAAGCGTTCACCAGTTGTATCCATTGTATGTGAAAAAAGCATGTCAAAGATAAAGATAGTAACTGAGGTATACAAAGTGCATGGACAGAGGCTGCAAAGGCAGAAAGTTTTAAATTCTTATTCATCCGGCCATATCAAATATGCTTGTGACATGTTTGTTTCTGATCGATCTTCTTCAATCTTAAGTATATGTGAGAGCTTACTTTTCAAAATTAAACTGAACCAGGTAACCAGCTTCCGGCAGAGCTCCTTCAAACAATGCACAAGATGACACTAACAGCAGATGAGGAACTGAAGCTTAGATTATTCGCAGGAGATGTTGCTCAACTGGGCCCTGCCGAGAGGTTCCTTAAAATCGTGATTGAAATTCCTTTTGCCTTCAAACGAATTGAGTCCTTGCTGTTCATGAGTAATTTTCAGGAGGAAGTCACTGGACTTAAAGAATCCTTTGCAACTCTTGAGGTGAGATAATAGATTTAAGAATTGAATACCCGAGAGCCCTTTAGGTTAACCTAGAAAGAAGGAAATGAAAACAAGAATATTTCTCATAACTTCTCTGCATATATTTTTCAGTCAATGGAATCTTCTGCTTCTCAATAATAAGGAGACCACAGAATTTGACCTTGAAACATAATTTGTAGGAATTTATCTTCATGAATACAGTTCCTAGATCAAAGAATCTTTCTTAGATAAAAGATAAGTAACAGGGTGACTGTGATTATTGTCTTAACGCCAGGTAGCTTGCACCAAGCTCAAAAGTAGCAGGTTATTTCTGAAACTTCTAGAAGCAGTGCTTAAAACCGGTAATCGCATGAATGATGGTACATACCGTGGTGGTGCACAGGCATTCAAGCTTGACACACTCTTGAAACTATCTGATGTAAAGGGAATAGATGGTAAGACCACACTCCTCCACTTTGTGGTTCAGGAGATCATACGTTCTGAAGGCATAAGGTGTCTTCGCACACAATTATCAAACCAGAGCCTTCCCAGTTTCGATTCAGAGGACTTCATTGAAGATCACAACCAAGACAAAGAAGAACATTACCAAAGTCTTGGTCTTCAAGTGGTTTCGGGTGTAAGCAGTGAACTTGAAGATGTGAAGAAGGCCGCTGCAATTGATGCTGATTCCCTAACATCTACTGTGTCAAAACTTAATCATTCTTCAAAAAAAACAAAAGAGTTTTTGATTTCAGCTATGAAGAGCATTGACGAGGACAGTCAATTTTTTCGTTCACTATCTAGTTTTGCGGACCGTGCAGACGCTGATATTAGATGGCTATTGGAGGAAGAACAAAGGATAATGGAGCTGATCAAGAGCACCGCAGATTACTTTCATGGTCAGGCCGGAAAAAACGAAGGCTTGCGTTTGTTTGCTATTGTGCGTGATTTCTTGACAATGTTGGATAAGGTATGTAAAGAAGTTAGAGACTCAAGAGCTAAGCTGCCAGTCAAGAATTCCGGAAGAGAAGGTAGATCAATGTCTGCTTCTCTAGAGACCCGACAGCCATCTTCTTCTGAAAATCATCAACCATCCTCAGATATGCGTAAACGACTCTTTCCAGCAATTTCCGATCGGCACATGGAAAGTTCCAGTTCAGACGACGAAAGCTCCTCTCCTTAGCTGTAAATTTAGAAAGGTATAAGAGGTCATCTATTGGAAACATATATTAATTTCCTTCTTTTTTATTATTTATTTTAGTTTACCAAGCTTTAACTTGTGTACTAGATTAATTATTCTAGATGCAGCTAATTTGATTACTACAGACATCGAACTTCGGTGAAGAACTTCCACATTATGTCGGCCTCTTTTTAGCCTAATGAAACGTCCTAAGCAACGAAGGGATTACTTTTTCTCGACATCTTTTGCCAGTCCCCGCCCTGAGCATAAAGAAAAGAAAAGAAAGAAACCGAGTTATTTCGTTGATGTTGGTTCTTTATGTTTTTAGATTTGATCCACCACCATAGAACAATACGAAGCTCATATAGGAGCAGAACCGAACTGAACCGAGCCATGAGATTTATGAACTATGGAGCGTTCTTAGTTCACTGCTCGGCTCTCAATAGCTTCAATAACCATTCATGGTTCTTCTAATCGCTGATTCAGGTGATTTAAATTAAAACAGTAGTATATTAGAGGAATGATGAGCAGATAGAATTTGCCGAATGAATCAGGAAGTGTGTCTCTCACTTACAGCGTCTTCTGAACAGAAAGGCAAAGCTTCAAGGTTCATTTATGTCGTAGAATCATAATGACAAAAAAAAAACAAAAAAAAAATCAAAAACAGAAAGGAGAATGACTAAGAGCCGAGGATGGAAAGCAGCTGAAGCAATCAGGATTTTTCTGAGGATTTCATTAGTGCATAAACTCTGTCATGAAAATATATAGTGTAGTATAGTTTTTATAGATAGAGAGCAACATTTGATTTGAACATTCCTGTGCTGGTAAAGACAAGAACTAAGTTATTCTTCATCCGTAATCTCAATGTGAAGGAAGACTCCATATCGGAATTGTTTGATTTGATGGGTTGCTTGGTGTTTTGTTTTACTCAATAAGCAAAATAGTAGAGTTAAAGCTTAAGTTGTACACCTTTTTCCTTGTTTTCAATATGATATTGGAGTAGATTTAATTACATAAATAATTGAATATAGTAAAGATAATAAATACTCCTAAAGCATATTACCAACAAATCCACTCAATACCTAAAGCATATTACCAACTAATTAAGCTTAAGGCAAAATAAGCCCTTTTTCATCTACATTTAGTGGCGCTGCTGGTAATGTGAAGACACTAGGGATAACAAGGTTGTGGAGCAAAGCTGACAAGATCGAGATCTTAAAAGGCATGATGAGTATAAGTAAACAAAAAAAAAGATCAGAATTATATGCAGATTCCACCGGCTTCCATAATTTCATCAAGCAATCGATCTAAGCCGACATGTCAAAGAGTTAGTTCATGGAGAAAATTAAGAGATTTAAGACAAAGTACAAAACAACCCTAAAAATGGGGCAGCATGGGAATACTATTGCTTTATCAAAGCACCATGATCACGAATCTTTTCAGCTATCGAAAAATATTTAGGGTAGTGAAACTAATGATAAGAGTAACAAGACTTGAAAGAAAATGAAGATTTCAGGCTATGAAGATGAAAACAAGATTTAAGTTAATGATTTGATAAGTATAACTTTGGGATTGCCCTTATCTTTAGAAGATAAGGAAATTAATTTTTGGGTTTCAACTCAAGTTAGCTTTGATAGTAGAGAATATGAGGTGGATTTTTGGAAAGACTATCTACCCTTGAATGAGTCGTTTTAAGACAAGAAGTTAAGGCATATGGCTAGTTTTTTAAACAAGTTACTGGAGAATGATAAAGGGATTGGACCAGAGAAGTTAAGGGAATTGGAGAGGGTGTCAAGAGAGTTGAGGAGGGACCAATTCGAGTTGTATTTGAAGATGATCGAGTTGGTTCAGGAAATTGCTCAGGCAGCTTTGGATGCTATCAAGGGAACCAAAATGTAGGTACAGTTTTTTTGATACAATTTTAAAACATCAAATGCCGATGTCAGAATCAGCACAAAATACACCTCTACTTCGTCTCGATCTCTTCTTTTATAATATCCAATTTGCTTTCTAAAAAACCTTCGAAAATGACTAGATCTACAAAGTTTGGCTGAAACCTTCACTCTCCCTTCTGCCATCCTTCATCCCTCAAAACACCTTCATTTTTTTATATGTTATTCCACTTTGCATCCTCTTCTTCCTCCCTAAGTTCGAAACGTAAAAAACATTTATAACTTGCCAAATTCGACGAGAGAGAAACTAAACTTATTACTCATAAAGTGGATAAATTTAAATAATAAATCCATTTAAAGATTAAACCTTTTAATTTATCCAATAATGAACAATAATAATAAGAAAAGCAATTACTATAATAAAAAATAGAATAATTATTAGGAAAAAACCAGATATTTGCATGTGGGTGAAAAAGAAGAAAAAAATTATATTTAAAAAAAAAAGGTCAAATAAAAAAAACACTTATTGTTATAAAAAAATAGAATTATTATTAGATTAGATAATAACTAAATATTTATATATGTGTGAAAAAAAAATTATATATTTCAAAAAAACAAAAAGTCTAAGGAGAAAAGCAATTACTACTATAAAAAATAGAATTATTCTGGTGAAATTGTACAATCAATCTCTATGCCATAGTCAACTAACAGATTTAGTCTGTGCATCTTAATATGACATATAAAAATCCAATTAATAATTCCCATTAGGTTTTTGCTATTATTGTAGCTGATATGAAATTTTCATTGGTTTGATTTCAATGACATGAAATTTAATTGATAAAAATTAAATCTTTTTATCCACTTGTTATATATAAAATAATGTTAATAACTAAAAAAAACTAAAATTCTTAATTTTATTTCTGATTAATTGTTTTTTAAACCTTTTTCATATATTTCCTCTCCCTTTCAAACAAGAAAATCTGACCATAACAATGGCAACAACAACAACAACAACAACGAAGTCCTCTTTTGAGCAAACAATGGGTTGAAAAGCATAAAAAAAAATAAAAATTAAATGGTAAAAATTGAAGGAAGCTACAATTGAGGTCAATCGTCTCTTCCCTTCCGTCAATCTCAAGTACGATTGGACTGTCGTTGGCTTCTTGTTCTTGCATTTTGGCTATCTTCCTCGCTCCCTACATTTTGGTTTCCTTCTGTTTTTCAATCTCTGTTCTAGTATCTTCCTTTCCTTCCGTTCCAAGCATATTGCTTTTATATAAAATATTTTATATAATTAATTATATTTATTTTCTTTTCTATAAAATATTTTCTTTAATTGACTTATCTTTTACATATATATATATAAATAAATAAAATTTTAATTTTCTTTTTATATTTCATAGAAAATATTAAATTAAATTTATTTATCAGACTACTATAAATAAAGAATATAGTTTTATACTCTATTTAATTCTATAAAATTAATTTAGAGCCATTTAAATTTATTTTTAAAAGTAAATCAAGTTCAAACAGTAAATAATAGCCAACAATAATTTTAATAATTAAATATATACAAATATTTTAATTAATTTTCAATAAAAAATAATTGCAAAATCCTTATTGTAATATTTCTTTTCCGTTATAATCAAATACAATATATATTTAAAATCTTTATTATAATATTTGTGTAGGCTTTCTTATATCTTATATAAATATATAAAATGTCAAAACCTTTTGCAAAAAGCGGTAATTAGCCAATGTGGATAGCCTATATTATTGACATGTAGATGGTATATTTAATTATTTTGACTTAATTTAATTTAATATAAAAAATATTTCATATAATTAATTATATTTATTTTATTTTATATAAAATATTTCTTTAATTGACTTACCTTTTACATATATATAAACAAATAAAATTTTAATTTACTTTCATATCTCACAGAAAAGTATTAAATTAAATTTATTTACTATACTAATATAAATAGGGATTTTCTACAAATGGTAAAGAATGTAGTTTTATACTCTAGATAATTTCATAAAATTAATTTAGATCCATTTAAATTCAGTTTAAAAATAAATCAAGCTCAATCAATAAATAATTGCCAACAATAATTTTAATTAATTTTCAATAAAAATTATTGCAAAATCGTTATTGTAATATTTCTTTTCCTTTTATTATCAGTATATATTTACAATACTTATTGCAATATTTGTGTAAGTTTTCTTATATCTTATATAAATATATAAAAGTCAAAACTTTTTGCAAAAAGGCGATTATCTAATGTGGAGAGCTTATATTATTGATATATGGACAGTCGTAAAAAGTTACCCTGTATTGCATATTTAATTATTTTGACTTGATTTATTAAATATTAAACTATTTATATACTTAATTGTAATTATTTCTTTTATATTTATTTCCTTTTATATAAAATATTTCGTTTAATCGACTTACCTTCTACATATTGTAAACAAATAACATTTTAATTCTTTTCGTATTTCATAGAAATTATTAAATTAAATTTATTTATCAAACTACTATAAATAGGGGTTTTCTACAAATGGTAAAGAATATAATTTTATACTCTAATTAATTTTATAAAATTTATTTGGAGCCATTTAACTTTAATTTTAAAAATAAATTAAGTTCAAACGGTAAATATAGCAACCATAATTTCAATAATTAAAGAGTACAAATATTTAATTAATTTTAAATTAAAAATTATTGCAAAATCCTTATTGTAATACTTCTTTTCCTTTACAATTAAATATAGTCTATATTTAAAATCCTTATTGTAATATTTGTGTAGGTCTT
This sequence comes from Adansonia madagascariensis, assembly GCA_038381835.1. Lineage (NCBI taxonomy): Eukaryota > Viridiplantae > Streptophyta > Magnoliopsida > Malvales > Malvaceae > Adansonia > Adansonia madagascariensis. The sequence goes on from JBBYHL010000005.1 coordinate 9,593,751, forward strand.
GTTTTAGATTAACAACTTATCAATTGTATATTTTGATATATTTTTTCTTTCATTTCTTTTATCCGTTTCTATTTGATGAGACTTTATGATTTTATTTTAATTTTGAGAATGATTTGTAAAAGGTAATGTTATCCGGACTAGAGTAAGTATTAAATACAAATATATATTTGAAATTTATAAGATAAATTTTTATAAAATTTTTTATATATTTGAAGAATCATACCTCATATCCATGTTAGAATATATTTCATATACAACTATTAAACACGAAAACTTTAATATTATTGATAAATTTAAATTTTATATTTTAAATAAATTTATTATAATATTAATATATTATCGTGCATGGTACAGATTTAAAACTAGTGTCAAATTAAGATAAAAGAATTAAATCCATCACTTCATTACAGTATAGGGATTACTCGTACAATTTAATCAGTTATCATGAGATTAGATAATAATTAGATTCTTTTCATGTGGGTGAAAAAATATATTTAAAAAAAAAAGTCAAATAAGAACAGCAATTTTTAATATATAAATAAAATTATTATTAGATTAAATATTTACCAGATATTTGCATGTGGGTGAAAAGCATACAAATTATATTTCAAATATATATATGTATATATATGTAATCAGTGAATAATTTTTTCATTAATGAAGGTACCCATTAAGTATTTTTTAAACTACATGTGAAAAGAAAAATTATTTTATAAATAAAAGGAATACGTACTTTATTTAATATTTTAGTTATTATTTTATTTTTGATTGTTTGTCGTTTCATTGATTATGTCACTGGACATATTTTAATAAAAGTCTAGGCAGTTAAAAGTGTGAAAACGAAAGATTACTATACAGGGGAGACTGTAGTGGCTGAGACTGCAGCAGGGGAGAGAAAGTCTATAGGAGTCAGCCGCTGGCTTTTTTTGAAAAGTACCGGACGCGGAATATAACACAAGTGCGGCAAGCAAATTCATTTTCAAGAAATTTGTTTTCTGTGGTTTTAATATTTTATATTTCGTAATGCTTTATTACAATTGCACGATTATGTTTAACTTCAAAAACGATTTGGTCGAAGTTAGGAGAACATTCAAATTTATGATAAAGATTAGATTCGTTCTTTTTCAATTAGTCTTTTGCTTGAATTTGGCAAGAAATTGGTGTTGTTATTGAACCAAATACATGCCAGCGATTCAAGGGTTGATATGTGCAGGCGGCAGGAGCTTAACATTGTTATGAAAGAAGATACTTCAAACTGATAAGAACAAGCGAATATGGATATATTTCTTGATCAGTTGGTCACTGAGCCTTGTTTTATATGTTATTTCTTAATTAATAATAGTGCGAGTCTTCCATTCAATTAATCACAAGAACGAATAAAAGGAAGAACCGGCCAGCTTTCGAAGCAGTCCACCAGGTCTCAGCCACAATTCCACTCTTTGGAAATATCTTTCCATGCTACAAGATTTTGGTCAGCCAAGGCTTATGGCCCTAGATATTTTTACAATGACTTTTAAATGTCAGCAATGACGGATTTTGACATTTAATTTTAAAAAAATTATTTAATGTTATATATAATCAAACTTATTTTTTAACGTACATATATAGGTAATATACTAAAAAAAAAAAGAAAAATCACAAAATTATATGAAAATTAAAAAGTTATAGTTAGTTTACTTGTTCAGAGAATGAGAGTCTTGTGGAGAGAGTTAAAATGTAATTTGACTTTTGTTAAACTTGTATGATTTTCGTTTAACACTTGTGATATGAGTCTTAATTTGTAAGTAATGATAGCAGTTCAATTTTAAATATTTTTGAAACTATAATGCATAAAATTAGATAATATCCATTTATTCAATATGAGTATATGTCTATATATGTAGGGGTTTTTAAGTTGCCTCATACTCCTATTACCATCCGCCATTGAATGTTGGCCACACATCTATATTTTACATGTATTACACTAAATTAAAATAATAAAAAAGTTTTTAACTCTATCATTTTATTTCAATAAATTATTTACATTTTTATTACTTTTAATTAAATTTTAATATTTAATTTTTAAATAAATAAGTTTTTAATTTTTAATTTCTACAAAATAAATTCTTAAACTTTAATTTATATCTAAATAGACTTTTATCATTCATTAATTTTTCATTTATTTAAATTAAAATTAAAAAATAAAACTTGTTTGATTACAATAAAAATAAAAAATATTTTTTAAAGAAATTGAAATAGATTAAAGTTTTTTTTTTTTTTAATCAAGCATCTTGGCAGCTTAGCTAAAGTACACAAGATAATAAAAAAAAAATAATGGAGCATCCAATAAGATAAAACTTAAAATATTGATTAATTCATAGCACACCATGTGCATAGTTTCTATTTAAGGCTTTGTATTTCTGCATATGGGGACCGTGTTTCGCCTAAAACGCTCCTGAATAAAGTCCAAACAACGCATCAATGAAGCAACTGGTGGTTACTTCTCCCTGCACTCTTCCTTGTCCTACTGTAATTGATTACCCTAGAAACTTTTCTTCACCATGGCTGACAACTGGGAAAAAGCTAGGACGATTAAGAGTCCTACATTCTTTCACAATCATTTCAAAGCCCTGTTCAATAGAAGCTAACCAACGTCGGTCAGCCAATTACCACCCTACCATTTGGGACCCCAAACTCATTGAATCCTTGACCACTCCATATTCGGTAAGTACACTTTTTTTCATCATGGATTAGTTTTTATCCATATTTGGATTTTGGACGTGAATATTGATGACGGATATTTGAAAGAAGCTAAAGAATCATAATATAACATAAACTAGCTTTATTTTATACGCCAATTTTTTTATCTTGACTTTCTACCAGCATGTGTTGCAGTATGACGTTCATGGTTCTAAATTAGAATACTTGAAGAAAGAGGCTAGAAGTTTTTTGCGATTTACCGGCCAAGACCCTTGTGCAACATTGAAAGTAATCGACATACTGCAACGGTTAGGCGTTGCCTACCATTTTGGCAAAGAGATTGATGAGGCTCTAAATAATGTCCCAAGAAAAGCTGTTAACGATGATCTTTATACAACTTCATTGCTATTCCGACTTCTGCGCGAAAATGCTTTTCCAATTAGCACAGGTGATAACTGAGTTGTAAACATGAAATATAGAAGTATAAAGTTAAGAGTGCCTAATTTTTTTCCATTTACTTTATAATTAACCCTTTTTTCTCTTTGATGATCATGGTGGAAAACAGATGTGTTTAACAAATTCAGAGGTAGAGATGGGAAGTTTATGGACAGTTTAGGAAAAGATGTGGAGGCGGTTTTGAGTTTGTACGAAGCTTCATACCTCGGAATGCATGGAGAAGATGTTATGGAAGAGGCCAAAAAATTCAGTGCAAAGCATCTTAAGTCCTCATTGGGGAAGCTAGATCGTAATTTGGCATTCCAAGTGCAACAGTCCCTTCAACTTCCTTTACATTGGAGGATGCCCAGGATAGAGGCAATAAATTTCATAGATGTCTACCAAAAGCATGAAACAAGGAACCCAACTTTGATTGAGTTTGCCAAGTTAGATTACAATCTAGTGCAAGCAGTTTATCAGCAAGAACTCAAAGAGTTGGCAACGTAATAAACTACTTTTAATTGATATATATAGCACTTGTTAGAACGGTGAAATTCAACTTGGTTAAATCTTATATTATTTTTTGTTTTATATTCAAATTAAATTTCTTCACCAATTACAAATTGATTTTAATTTAGTTATTTAATATAACATCAGAGTTACTTTTTGTTGTTTACTTTTTGTTGTTTTTGCATGTTACACTTGTTTATTACTCTTTTTCTAGTTTGTCATATGTAGGTTTCTCTATCTCTATACACGTGTGAGAAAATTGTTAAAGTGATATTATCCTAATTTGGTTAAATTTTTTATTGCTTATAATCTTATAATGATCTTAAATGTTGATATTTTCTTTCATTAATAAATTTTATATTTAATGGTTAACGATGCTAACCTAGAGACGTCATTCATTTCAACAGGTGGTGGAGAGACTTGGGGTTTAAAGAGAAGATGAGTTTTTCACGGGATCGACTAATGGAAAATTATATATGGGCAATGGGGATCATCTTCGAGGCTCAATTCTCCAAATGCAGGATATACCTTACCAGATTCGTATGCATTTTAACCGCGATCGATGACATGTATGACGTATATGGAGTACTAGATGAACTTAAACTCTTCACGGAAGCAGTGAATCAGTACGACAAAGACCCTTCCATTTCTTTTCCTCTTGGAAAAAACAAAAGAACTCATTTAATATAATTCCTCTATCTCTGTGGTTTTTTCTTATGCACTTTGGGCAATTTAGATGGGATATTAGTGCCATGAAGGACCTTCCAGAATACATGAGGGCATGCTATTTAGCCTTGCTCGACTTTGTTGACGATTTGGGACTTGAAATCCTGAAACACCACGGATTCAATATCACCCACTACATTAGGGAAGAGGTACATGATTAAGCTATAGTTCTAACAAGATTCTGATAAAAATGGCAAAATTTTCTGAGAAATACCGCATCTTAATCATCTAAAATTCTGTACATATTTTAACTGCGCAGTGGAAGAAACTTTGTGAATCATACTTAACCGAAGCAAGATGGTTTTACAACGGGTACACACCAGCCACGGAGGAGTATTTAGAAAACGCCTGGATCTCGGTGGGTGGTCCTGCAGCCATGGTTCATGCTTATATTTTACGAGCAGACTTCAATGACACAAAACCTCTTGATCGTTGTTTCAAGCATGGTCGTGAGCTAATATATTGGTCGTCCCTAATTACCCGATGGAGCGATGATTTGGGTACTTCCAACGTGTGTAATACTCAGAAGACTAAGCTTATCTATAATAATCATGACAGTTCACTAAATAAACAATAACCCCCTTTTTCATTTTTTTTTTCTGGATGGTTCTTCTTAATTTGTGAAGGCCGAGAGTGCTAGAGGAGACGTGGCGAAATCCACAGAGTGCTACATGATTGAATCAGGAACGTCCGAAGAAGAAGCAAGAGTGCAGATCAAGAGTTTGATAAGTCGTTCATGGGAAAAGTTAAACGAGGAAAGCTACAAAAGTTCCGTACCAAGATCCATGGTAAACATGTGCTTAAACATGGCTCGTACCGCTCAGTGCATCTTCCAGCATGGAGATGGTATAGGGACATCAAGCGGAGCGACAAAGGATCTTTTAACCTCACTCATTGTCCAAACTATCGATTGAACAAAAAAAGATTGTACGAAATGATTGTATGAAATAAAGATTTACCATTTAATTTATTAGATATAATGTGTAATAAATAGTTATTATTTTAATAATTTGATTATGTGACCAAATTTGAATGAAAAGGGGATACATATGTTAACATGGAGTAATTGTTTTAAGATTATATATTCATTTTTAATGAAAATTTTAAATTCTACAAACCATTTTTAAAAAAAAAAAAATAGATAATTTTAAAAATAAATGAACTTTACTGATAAAAAATGAATTCTTTAGTTAATTAAATTTTTTTTATTGTAAGGGCAAACGTAAAGCAAAAACATAAGAAATTGTTGCTTATATTTTTCAACAATACCTTGATTGATATTCTTATTCTTTGGCTAAAAATAATAGAAAAACCTAAACTTAACCAATTTATCTCAGTTAGCTCTTATACTTTTATTACATTAAAAAAAACTCTTAATCTTTAATTTATACTTAATAAGTTTTTAATCTTTAATTTATATTTAAATAAACCATTAACATAAATCTTCCTTTCATCTGAAATATTTTTATTTAAATACCATAAAAATATAAGAGTTTATTTTAAAAAGTAAAAAAAATTCAAAGTCTTTTTAGTAATTTGGCTTTATTCTTTCAATCTACTATAACATTTAATACCACTTGCCTTCTGTCTTTCAAAATTTTTTTTTCAACAATTGTTGCTTTTATCCATTAGATTTCATTTAATTATTTCTTTCATTGCTTTATATGATGATTCTGCTCAAATGGAAGAATGGACAAATCTTGCTTTCCAAGATTTTGGCCTTTAGTTCAATTCACCACTTGCCTTTTATTTTTTGATTTTTCTAATAATTATTGCTTTTACTTATTGAGAATGTAATGATTTCACTCAAATGAGAGAAGAGCAAATGTTACTTCCAAAGATTTAGCCTTCATAATGGGTTTTTTTTTTTTTTTTGTTGATAAGTATTGGCCTTTAAGAACGCATAATTTTGTTATTATTAATCTAAAATTAACTTTTATGTAAACGGATGAACTATTTTACATGATTTTATATTTTCGATTTGCCTTATAAAACTCGATCAAAAACTTTTTATTTTGTACTTTTTTTCGTCTCAAATAATCAGTTGAGCCTCCACATTAGCTGAATAATGGTGACTTGAAAAAGACAACTGGGTTTTGGGTTTAGTAATAGTAGCCAAATCAAAATGGGGAAAACGGCTAAGCTTTTCATTGTTTGTTTGGGAATTGTTTTGAGGGCCTTTTTTTTTTATTTGTTGGCTTTAAGTTATAAATAATGTTATTGGGATAAGTTTGATGCGTAGTAAGATCGAAGAAAACGATGTAACACGTTATATAATAATAACAATAATGATGATGATGACTGCATTTATCAAAAAAATTGTTGACACAATAAAAAGTATAATTTAATTGTATTGCTTTAGTTTTGGGGTAAGATTTTGGTGAGGTTTTAGGATGTTAAAATCAGTTTAGCAAGTTATTAGATTACCATTTTTATACAATATTATTATAGTTAAATACGTATGTTATGAATTACATATAACATTATCTTTACATGTAATTACATATAAAAATTACAAGTTATAAAATATATTATTTTTACATATAATTACATAAAATATTACAAATTACATATAAGTATTACGAGTTATATTAAAACACTACAAGTTACATAAAACATTATTTTTACATATAATTACATAAAAATTAAAAATTAGATATAAATATTATGATCTATGTATAAATATTATAAGTTATATAAAACATTACTTTTATATGTAATTACATAAAATATTGAAAATTATATATAAACATTATTAGTTACATATAAATATTACAAGTTAGATAAAATATTACATTTATATATAATCACATAAAACCAAACAAATTATATATAAACATTACTAGTTATATAAAACATTATCTTTTATATGTAATTACATAAAATATTATCAATTACATATCATCATTACTCAATTACATATAAACATTAAAAATTACATTTAAAAATTTCTTTGAACAAGTAAACTGATTAAATTTTTTTATTTAATGATTCAGATATGATTTTTTTATCTAATAATCAAAATTACTTAAAGCTTATGGAAGCTTACCTTAAGAAACTTATATTAAAATTTTCTTTTAAAAAGAGTATACGAAAAGGT
>JBBYHL010000005.1:9607846-9618648 GCA_038381835.1 Adansonia madagascariensis
TATTAAGGCAAATGATACCGTCTCAGCTGGAAATTGACCAAAAAATCAAATTAAAATTATGGATATGAAATAAAATTAAAGGTGTCTTAGTCTTTTAATTTTAAAAAATAATAACTAAAAAAACTACTTTTTTAATACATATTTTAATTAAAAAAATAACTCACTTAAAGAAAATTATCTTTTATTTTTTAACTTATTATTTTTTAAATAAAATAAATTTTAAAAGAACTTTTTTTTTTTTTCATTTACATGGGTGGTGTGTGATAAATTCTAGTTAATATTAAGGAGACGTGACCAACAAACACAATCAGAGCAAATGAAATCATCATAAGTCAATCCCTGGTTGGCATCTCAAATAAAATAAAGTAGTATAGTATTCGAACATAATCGAAACTATCTTATTCACGTGACGAAGGAATCTCATTCAATTAGTCAACCACTCCAATCGTCTCAATCTGTAAATCCAATTGTATGAATAAGCAATCGTGCTATCAACACAAAATCTTTCAATGAGAATCCAAGCACTATTAACAATAGTAAATTGGGAACAAAACCAAGGGAAAGCAACACAGCAAAGCAAACAACATAAGCAGGATCCATTATCCCAACCAAAGAGATGAATTGTTTCAGTGGGGACCCATATTAAACAAACTTGTTTTTTTTTTTTTTTCTCACATTTAAAAAAAAGTTTGAACGAGGGGAGGCTACTCCAATTCTTGGTTAAAGCATATCATAGGTCTTAGAGAGAATTGATAGTTGTAGTTATAAATCACTCACTAAATGAGATTATTGTTAAAACTCAAACTTAATGCTTGTCAATGTGCTAATGAACACTCAATATGTAATTCGATTACGGTGACATACATCTAAGGAAAAGATTCAAAGAGTTACATTGTTAATATTATAAATTCTGTATTAATTTGTATAAAATTATTCTATTTATCTAAAAAGATTTACCAATTAAAAAAAGCAAAAATATTTTGTACTAATCATCCAAAAAAATTATTATACATTAATCTCTAATATTTTGAATCATAATCATAGTTAATTCCTAATAAATTTAAACATTAGGTTAACAAATTGCAATATTACCACAACAGAAAGGAATATGCCATGACTCAAGCCGTGATAGAGGTGGAACAAGAGAAGGAAAGCCAGCAAAAAAGCTTCAGGTTTAAGCTTTGTGGTAGGGTGCCCCCCCGAGAAAAAAAATCAGTATTTTTGAGTAAAATATACCATTATTTCCGCTTGAATATAATATATTTGAAGTGAAAGAAAAAAATCACTATATATAATCTCATATAAAAGTAGTTTCATTTAGCAATAACCAAGAATGTCAGGTCAAACAACAACTGTTATTTGTTCCACCCTACTTTTCTTTAGTTATCAAGCACTTAAACCGCTGGTCTTAAATAATATTATATATCTCCTCTCCTTTTTATACTCCTTGTTTTTTGCTGGTTGCTTGCATTTTTTTTAAGCACATTTTTAAAGTCTTTTGTTATCCTAGTCGAGAAAGCACCACATTGGTGCTGCACTGATTTTATTACAATTCCTTTATTCGGCATAACCAAAGTCAGTTCCGTGACCATTGAAGAATCACTTGTTTCTGCTTGTCTTCTTGCCCTTCTAAAGAGTATGGTATATGGCTTTGTGACGTTATTGTGTGCTTGAACCTAACATCTCTGTCTCTTTTGGGTAGCTAAAAGAATGTTTTTTTTTTTCTCTTCTATTTCTGATACAAGTTCCAAAAATAAAAGACTCTAGATTTGACATTTGAGGCGGGTTTTTTACTTTTTTATTTTTGAAAAAAAAAAAATTTTGCTGGTCTTGTTGATTTTGGTTCATGGCAGTTTGCTGTGATCTTGAGGTGGTCGTTAATGGAGAGGAGACTTTCCTGCTAGACAAGGTAATTCTTAATTCTGCTGAAAACTCCTTATTTAGGCAAGTATTAATCTGCTAGTACCCTGACCTGAATAGCTGAGCTGCTTTTTGTGCTTGTGAATGTATGGATGACGTGTTTCATTGCAGATTCATAGGTATGATATGCTTTTGTTGTGTGTGTCTGAATTTTGCAGTGTAAGAAGAAATGCGGAATTCATATGATTACTGTTCCATAATTGTCAGATTCTCCTGTAAATTTTCTTCGGTGTATTTTCAGTTGTACCTCTAACATTTAATTCCCCACCCACACTGCAGAGATGTGGGTCATAAGTTCTTATTTCGTGACAGCCACCGTGTTCACGAACTTTTGCAGAAAGTGTGTAGGCCTTTCTTCGTTTGTCTTCTTTTTCTTCTACTCATTTATTGCTGCTGTTTGGGTGCTTTCATGCTTTATGTCTTAATTTGTTTTATTCACCCTTTTTCAGAAGGACTGAGAGCTGCCTTCATGGCATTGATTACTGTTCATCTCCCTTCTTTGCTGGGACGATTAGTTGACATCATTGCTATTTATTACCATCACTCAATTTAGTACTCTAGTAAAGACCTCTCAATTCTCAAACTTTTCTCGACTTTCCTTTTTCTTGATGATTGCAATGAAATTTGAGTTCATTCTTTTTGTGGGTTTTTCTAAGCCCAGGACGATTCCTATGAGAAAAGTAATTGGGGACTGTCTTTGCAATGATTCTTCACTTTGTTTCTTTGTCACCTTTAAAACTGTCCTGTTTTTTTTTGTATTTTTCTTTCCCTTCTGATTTTGATCTTGCTTTGTTTCTTGTAGAAATAACCATTGAGTAGTACAATATACATTCTAGATTTTATCCCTGCTAAGAGTTTTATGTTTTCTTAATTTTGTTTTTGGCTTGATATATACCACAAGCATCTAATTCTCCTTTTGTCTGGAAATTGGCTGAAAATTATTTGTTCATTCTCGGGCAGGTTTAGCAAATTATTTGGTAAATCCACAAGTGCCAAGAGAAATAAAGTTATATTCCATGACTTTCCTGGAGGGGCAGAGAATTTTGAGCTCATGTCAAGGTTCTGTTACAACGATGGGAAAATTGAGATAAATCCTTCAAACATTTCCTCGTTATATTCTGCTGCTCAATTCATGGAGATGAACAATTCTGTATCGGGAAACTGTAATCTATTAGAAAAAACCAACAAATCCGTTGAAGAGATCGGCTATTGGACATGGCCTGATCTTTTGTCTGCTTTGAAGCAATGCCAAGATTTACATCAGATTGCAACTTCTTCCGGTATAATTGAACGATGCTTGGATTCACTTGTTGGGAGGCTGGCCATGACAAGTGAAGCAAGTCCTTGTGCGTCTACTTCTTCTTCAGATAGTTCAGGGTTTCGGCTTTCCTGCGATACTAGAAGTACTGAGAGTTTGAAACGCAGTTTTTCTCGAGCAACTTGGTGGTTTGAAGACCTTTCAGTTTTGAGTCCCTCTATGATTGAAATGCTGATAAAATCTATGGTCTCTCGGAAGTACAATCATGTAATCGTCAGTCGGTTCCTCTTCTATTACCAGAAGTCAAAGTTTTATACTGCCTCCTCTGATGAGAAACACAAAGTTTTAGACGTTGTGATTGATATGCTCTACACTCTTGATCCAGGTTCTACTTCGTGCAAGAGTTTGTTCGGACTTCTTCGCGTGGTGCTGAATCTGAACATTAGCAAAAGTAGCAGGAAAAAGTTGGAGGGTATGATAGGTTCTCAGTTGGATCAAGCGACATTAGATAATCTGCTAATTCCATCTCCATATGGGACAAGTTATTTGTATGATGTGAATCTAGTTCTTAGGTTTCTGAAAGCATTTCTTTCTGGAGGAGGCCGGCAATCATCTACGATGCGAATAAAGAAGGTTGGTAGCTTGATAGATCTGTATATAGCAGAAGTAGCTCCGGATCCTTCTCTGAAATTGTCCAAGTTTCTAGCTTTGGTAGCGGCCCTGCCGGATTCTGCCAGGGACTCTTGGGATGAATTATACCACGCCATGGACATTTATATGGAGGTAGTTCTTTGATCTCCTTTATACATTCCCTAGAAATATTCAGCATATAAATTGAACTTTTTATTAAGAAAGTTACAGGTTATGGAATCTTATATGCTACTTCTGGAAATTGTAATCGAATTATTAGCATCCCAAAAGTTATGCCATAATAATATCTATGTGCATTTGGACTAAATATGGTTTTAATAGGTGCATGCAGGGCTGTCTGAAGAAGAAAAAATAAAGATATATTCTGCACTGAACTATGAGAAGCTCTCTACAGAGGCTTGCATACATCTTTCTCAGAATGCGAAATTTCCATCAAAAACCGCAGTGCATGCTCTCATCTCCCAGCAATTAAAGCTTAAGAACTTACTACAGAGCACGAACAATACTAAACTTTACACAAATTCTCCTTGCAATTTCATTGAAACCAGAGGCAAGGCGAAGAAAGACAAAGCCAGTAAACAAATTGTTCTTCACCCTGGAAGACCAGATATATCAGCTGACAATGAGAAGCTGAGAGCACATTTACAAGGGATGCAATTGAGGGTGATGGAATTGGAGAAGGTTTGCAAGAAAATGCAGACCCAGATGGCCATGATCATGAAATCGAAAGCATCAGGCCACAGTACTGCAAGATCATTGCCCAGACTCTGTTCATGAAAGAAATTGTGCATAGTATTTGTTTCTTTTAATTATTTCCTTGTTTATGTATAGCATTTGGGTGTGAATTTTTCCCACATTGTTCCTTTAGATATTTGATGATTACAGTTTTTCTTTTGTGCATATATTAAGTTGATTTAAGAGTGTTTTTCATTGATACAGAATGAGATCTTGGTTTTTACAGCTATAGAAAAAGTGAGAATTTTTGAGTTTTCATTGACAGAGAATGAGATCTTAATGCAAGCAAATCCATAATTCAGCTCGGTTAATTCATACACATTTAACTGGTTGGATTTAAATTTGAATCTAGCGAATTTCGTATATGCAATCCTTATCTTATTTTTGGCCTACCATCTTTTTAGATAGTAAAAAATTGAAGATGCAAGCCGGCAAATGCCCGTTGGCGCATGGGTATTGGCATAATCTTAGGACCTAGCAATTTTAGACATGGTACGAAAACACGACCTGGGTATAACATATTTTAATCATATATTGGTAATAGTTTGTCATGTCATAAACGTGTATAATACGCATAATATGCATAAGGCATGGTCAAGACACTATTAATTAATCATGTCGTAAACTTGTAATTCTATCCGTTTACATGGTTAAAACATATTAATTAATCATGTCATAAATGTATAATTGTGTCCGTATGTATCTATTAACACATTTAAAACACAATAATTTAACGTGTCATAGACGGATAGACACGCTCAAATTAATAAATTTATATATAAAATACATTAATTTTCAATATAATTATATCATATATATATAAACTATAAATATTATTTTAAACTTTTAATAAAAAAACTTATTTAATATATAAAAACTGCTTTAAGCATTTAGTTAATATCCATTTTGCTTTAGTTATTAGTAAGAATATAATTGTTAAGATAAAGGTTAAGTATAACCAATATGATTTATTCATATAATTTCTAATATATGATGATTATAATTTATAAATAATTACTTAAATGTAATATCCAATTCTAATATTATATAATAGCATTATGTAATAGAAAAATTAATTTAATAATATAAACATCAATATAAGAATAAAATATCATCAACTTATAAACTAATTAAAGTATAGGCTCAATTATATTAAGTGATAGTAAAATAGGTTTTATATTTTAAATCTCATATTAAACTATTAACATGATTGTACATTTGTAGTAGGCTAGTAACTCACTATTATTAGTACTAAGTAGTAAATTAGTAATCAGAAAATAGGAAATACTAGTTAATATTAATAATCTACTATATTAATTCTAACTAATTTTTTATATATTTTAAAATTATGGTTCTTAATTATGTGAATTGTGAATTGTGATTTGTAAAGAGACATGCTACGATTAGAAAGTAAAATAGCTTGAAAATGAGGGAAAAAAAGTTGATTGGCAGATTGGATGATAATATTCGTGTAATTCGTGTTCTAATTGTGTTTTCATGTAATTTGTGTCCTAATCATGTTTCGTGTTATTCGTACTAATTATGTTATTCTTGTTGTAATGGTGTCTTGTCATGTCATTTAGACATGAACGGATTAGTTTTAATCATGAAGTAATTGTGTCGTATCGCGTGTAACACAAATATAAACCGTGCCGTGTTTCAAGGTTTGACATGATTAATTAATTGTGTCGTGTTCGTATGTAAGGTAATAGTATCATGTTAAAAATGAGACACGACACTAAACATGACACGATGATAGAATTGTCAGATTTGATAATCTTTTCCAACACCCAATAATGGATAATCATGGTCGCTTTTGTAGGGTTGCCAAAAAGTGAACATGTTCATTAACAACATTTATAGCATAACTCCTTAAAAATTCCTTCCTTGAAGGTTCTAAACTTAAATTATAAATGCTATAAAACATTCTTGGCGATGATTGTATCTTAAAATTGGTGTATCTTAAAATTGGTTTCAGAATCCCTTTTTCCCACTTATTTCTTATTAGGCTCAATAATTCAATGCCAAATACGTTTGTCTTAGTCAAGAACTGAACAAGTGCTATTTATAACTTCTCTGAGGGAAGTTACTAAGAGAAGTTACGAAGAGAGTGAGGAGTTGTTTCATTAAACATGATACAAAGCTATGGATGATGGAGAAGTAATCTATAGTAGTTGGTCAGTTATGAGCTGTTATACCATTAGGAGTGTTTTGGTCAAAGACAGTGAATAATGGTTATACGATAACACACTTAAGAGTGTATTACCTGTTTAGCGAGAAAGACATACTTGCATTTGAGGGAAAGGTTAAGAAAGCAGTCTTCTTAATAGTTTCCTTATTCGATCTTCAAGCCATGCTTTTCAGGACATCCCAAATATGAAGAAAATCCAAGAATCTTGCCAAATTTTCAAGGTTAGCTCCACAGTCTCCATGTAATTGTGAATCTAGCTTGCCAAGTAGGATTGTTGTATCAAGTAGCACTATTGCCAAGGAATGATGTGCCAAGCAATGCTAATATCAAGGAGCCCTGCACCAAGTAACGCTGCTTCTAGGTAGTGCTATTATCATGTAGTGTTGTTGCTAAGGAATGGTGTGCCAAATAATGCTATTGCCAAAAGACGTTGTTGCCATAGAGCACTGTGCCAAATAGTGTTGTGCTAGGGGTGCTGTTGCTGAGGGCATTACTACTGCCTAGCGCTATTGCCAAGAAACATTTTTTATTAGGAAGTGCTGCAATTAGGTAGTGCTATTGTTGGTAAGCACTGCCACCGTAGATATCTAATTTTGTCCAGACCTTTTCCCTGATAGTCTTTAAATATCCGAAATAGAAAATAGGTACTTGTCCTGATGGGGTCGACTCCCTCTATGAGGACTAAATGCTTTTAAGACCTCTTTAATCGTATCTAAATGACTGCATGTGAATGTGATAGAAAAATTGCCATTTCAAAGTTTGTAGGGAACATATATTGGATAAAAAGACAAATATCAAGGTAACAAATTAGTTTCTTTTTATTTTATATTTGTGAAATTTGTTTTTGTATATAATGTTACAATTCCCATTTTAGGATTTTTTGAGATTGTTAGTGAAATTTGGGGTGTTGATTGTTGTATATTTTTACGATAGTTTATAGTATTTATGCTAATAATCAACCTAAAAAAAATAAAAAATATTCAAGCAAAAATCCGTATTGACATTTTATACTAAGAAGTGTCAAGTTGTTCAAATTTATTGGTTAATTTTTGGATTATTCACAGTATCATTAGTGCTATGCTCGTAAAACTTTTTTGATAAAATTTGTACCGGATTTCAAGATTTCATCTTTATTATTTTATAAATTAATATTTTGAGTAATGTGTTGAATTTAATCCATTTTTATAATTTTGAACATATTTTTTGGATTTTAAATATGAACTTTTCTTATCTGTAAAATTTTTCAGAGTACAGAATTCTAAATATTTTTACATATTTCAATAAAATAACTCAAATATAGCCTTTTGAAATTCCAATTCATTTTTATGAAATATAATTTTAATCCGTAAAGATTTTTACTCGTAAATTTTTATGAGTTTTAAATTTTAGTTGCCTTTTTTCTTACACATAAAATTTCTCAAAATTTCTTTTAGAATTTTATATGGAACCTTTATTAATTTTATTTGTTTAATGGTTCAAAATATATTTCTTTCATTTCTTGGGCTATAAAATGCATTTATTTCTTAACGAGCCCAAAAGCCTAATTTATTTTTTACTAGCCCAATAAGCTTACGAAGCCCATTTCATTTCCCCAACAAGAGCAAAAGTTTTGCCAAAGCCCATTAGGGATTTCTAACAAGTCTAATAAGCCCACTTTTATTTATTTTAACAAGTCCATTAATTTTCCAATATCGCCCAATTAAGCCTATTTTGATTTTACAACAAAACTCAATAATTTTTTTCTCTCTAAAATTTTTATTAATTCTTTTGGATACAAAATTTTATATGAAAATTTAATTAGGCCTTTTTACATGAGTAAATTTATAATTGAACTTGTCAATTTATGACTTTCAATTTCTTACAATTTAGTCTTTTCACTCCAATTTTTCATTTTTCATAAAAAATTGCAATTATAACTTTATTTATTCATTAATTTTTGATAATTTGTTATATTTATTTTAATTTCAAGATTTGATAATGCAATTATAAGGAAATTAGTTTGATCAGGATTGAATTTTATCATTAAAATTAATATTATCTAAATAATAATAAAGCCTTATATTACTTTAGGTGAATCAACATGTTAAGTCACACGAAAAGATAAAAATTCATTAATTAAATCTTATCAGTAAGCAAAAAAATCTTGAAAAGTTAAAAATTATCAAAAAATAATAAATAAAAAATAAAAAGAAAAAATTAAAGGCCAATTTGGCCAAGGATATTTTTCATCCCTTGGCCAAGCCTCCCCTTTATAAATAGGGGGGATGTTTCAAGATGGAGTTTTAGCAGTCCACGAGCAAAAATCACTGAAAAACACCAAAATTTTCTAAATTTTAAAGCTTTTTAAAGTAATTTCTCTTGTAAAAGTCTTAATTTTTGTTAACTTCATTCAATTTTCTTCCTTTTAGTGAGTCAAAATCATACTTGTGAATATGGATGAAAATCCATGTTGAAAGGCCATGTATGAAGGCTAAGATTAAAGCTTGGTGATTTAAATGTTTAATTTGATTTTTGATTTTTGTTAGTAATAGCTTAATTCTCATTATGAAAATACATATTTGCTATGGAAATAACATTCTGATTTTGTGTATATAATTTTATGCTATTTTCTTTGGTGTTTTCATATTGATTCATGATGAAATATGTTAATATATTCATTATTTTTAATAATTTCATGTATATTAAAGCTGGATAAAATTTAGGACATGTATTTATGTTGATATTTATGAAATTACATAAAGAAAAATATTTATCTATGGATGTTATTGGAGTCGGTCGAATTTGATAATATGCTTGGACATGTTATTTTGGATTATTTTATTTCATTTCAAACTTTTAAAGGCCTAAAAATAATTTTACCAAAAATTTTGAGGCCTCAGAAAGGTACTTTCCAAATTAGCAAAACCATACATGGTGAAGTTTTTGATTATTTTTAAGCTATTTTATACATATGAAAATTGTAGGGACTAATTTGTAAAAAAGTGAAAAATTGTTTCAAGGCCTATCATGCTTGGCTGAATGCCTTATGTACACTTGGGGATGGGTTTCATGCATTTTTAACATGTTAAAATACATATAATGCATTTTTAACCTATTAAGGACCTTTTTGCAATTTGAAAAAGTTTAGAGATTTTTTTGCAAAAATTTAAAAATTGTTCCAAGGCTAAAGGTACTTGGTTGAATGCTTCATGTGATTTTTGATATGTTTTCCTTGTTAATTTTGATGTGTTTGATGTTAGATTTTGTAATTTATTTCATGTAAGGACCTTTTTGCAAAAATAAAAAATTTGTTCCAAGGCCAAAGGAACTTGGCCGAATACTTCGTATGTTTTTTTTGTATGTTTTCCATGTTAATTTTGATGTGTTTGATATTTGATTTTGTATTTAATTTCATATAGCGACTATTTTGTAAAGTTAAAAAAGTTTAGGGACTATTAAGAAAACCTTGCATTTGTAGGGTTAAAAAGGTCCTCTCTCACATCAAATTACATATTTGGGGTATTATGGTCATTTAGGAATATCTCTAGCATTTTTACCTTTTTAAGGTTAAAATGCAATTTTGATATTTTTAGGGATCTCGTTTTTGTCGTATTGAAGGTAAAATTGTCATTTTGCATCATCAAGTCCTTTAGGGTTATCGAGATACTTATATGTTGAAGTTTCACCCTAGGGTTATTTTAGTAATTTACCCTACAGTTGAGTCTTTTATGATCACTAGGATACTTCTATGTCAAAGGTATACCTTAGGGGTATTTTACTGATTTATATTAGAACCAGTGTAGTCAGTACTGTACCGGTACCGGTCGTACCGGCCGGTACGTACCAGTTTCGACATATAATGGTACCGATGATAGTTGGTTTCGTTTCGGTCTTGGTTTCGGTCTATACTGGAGTATCGGTAGGTACTGGCATGTTTCGATGGTATCGGCCAAAAATAACTGTACCAACCGGTACATAATATAAGCTTGTAAAAAAAATTAAACCAACATTGATCTTATATCTGATGAATATTATATATAATTACTCATAAATTTGATGAATCTTAGA
>JBBYHL010000005.1:9660318-9680478 GCA_038381835.1 Adansonia madagascariensis
TTTCATCAATTTAAATTCTTTTATCTAGCTTTTTCACAAATCGTCAAAAATAAAATTTTCTCTTTCTCAATTTTTTTGTAAAATTGAAACCTGGTTTTCACACCTCAATCAACCAATGGATCCAAACATGTCTAAAAATTGCTAATTTGGTTATTTCCAGATAACCAATGACAATTATGAGATACATTATGATTGTCCCTTCCCTTTTTTTTATGTGATTTGTTTTATGTAGTATTATTTTTTTTTGTCTTACTAATATGTTTCTCTTTGTTGTATTCACTTTGCACTCATATTTCCAAATCATTTAAAAAAATCACAAAGGCAATGTTTCGTGTTGGTATTCCTCCAGTGCTTGACATGATTATCCTATTTTCAAAATCAAATTTGAGATTATTTTTGTCAAAAATCTCTATTTTTGCCACCTTTCCGGAATGCATATGAGATTAAAATTTTTCTTGAAACTCATTTTTACTATTTTATAAAATTTTATGCGTAAAAAGAGGATTATATCAAAATAAAATCAAAACTGAGGAAACCAAAATTAAGTTAAGACATAGCTAGAAGGTATTGATTTTGGGCATTGTGGGGATGTTAATACTTTCCCACATGTAACCAACTATTGAACCCAACCGTCTAATTTAGATCACAAAGACCATGAAATCTATGCTTTGAGTTTTGTAACTCAGAATATTAGTTTCAATAGGCATCTGATCAGGCCTAGCCTAAATGATCGGAGGTGACTCTAAGCATTGGCCATTTCATTGTGGCCATCTAAGACCAATTGGATGAGCAATTCATCTTATGGTTCTAATTCATGATCAAGAGACGAGAATCTAAACTTTTTCAGTCCCCCTATATCAAAATAAAGGAATCAATAGGACATTTCCTTGTCAAGACAATTATTTTTAAGTTGCATGCACTTCTTCTCACAAGAGAATATGGGGCACGTTGCTGACAGTCATAGAAGACGAAAAGACAATTATAGCTCAAATAATGAAGAGTCAAGCTAATAATCACAAGGATCATGAAGACATGGAAGATATGGCTTTAGGAAAAGAGGTGGAAGAATGTATGAGAAATCTAATACTCAAGGCCATAATTATACAAATGCGATTGTTATGCCAATGAATGTTGGAGTTCCACTTCCAACCAAAGAGAATCCCATCTTATTGAAATGAAAGAAAAGGAAAAACTATCTTTGATATTCTTAAATAAAGGTGATAGAGACAAATTCTTATGGTATCTTAACATGGATGCTAGTAATCATATGAGTGGCAACAAAGATCTATTCAAAAACCTTGATGGTATTCATAAAGGCCAAATTTCTTTGGCAATAATGCAGAGGTACAAATTGAAGGCGAAGATGATGTTCTGATCTTTACAAAAATTGCAGCCATAAATTTATCTCTCAAATATTTTACATTTTTCTTTAGAAACAAATATCTTGAGTGCGGGACAATTGCTTAAGATTGGATATGACATTCACTTAAAAATGGTTGTTGCACTTTGAGAAATGTAACACATAATTTGATAGCAAGCATGCCCATTTCAAAAGAATAGAATGTTCTTACTCAATGTTAAAATTGATTATCCAAAATGTTTGAAGAGATGTGTAAAATATTCCTCTTGGCTCTGACATATGAGATTTAAACATCTAAATGTCATGGGTTGAATTTATTGTCAAAGGAGAATATCGCAAATGGATTGCCTCTCATTAATCAACCTAATCAATTAAGTAAACGTTGTTTTTGAGAAAGAAAGTAAGAAAACCTTTTTAAGAAAATTATAACTAGCAAAAAAAATTTTCTTTTTGGTGTTTAAATTTAAGTTGGGAGTGGCTTAGTTCAATCTAATTATTTATTATAATTACTAAATATTTTCATATTAAATTATATTTAAAAAGTTAAAATATTAATATAAAACAATATTTATCATTTAATAATAAAGTATAATTATAATTATATGAAGCCATGATTGAACTTGAGCTTATCTTATAAAAAGTAAAGGTTGTATTCTTTGATAATTTTCCAATTTATCGGTTCTTTCCAAAAACATTACGTGGTATTTGGTTCATGGTAATAGGGTAATCATTTAGCTTATATTCCATAGGCCCACCACAAAACACTAATTTGGTTCAAAAAATTAGGGGAATAGCTTGATGCTTTTTTAGGCCATATGCGGAGAGAGGCCTGAATGGCAATTTACTAGATGGCTACTTAGGCCATTGTTGGAATAGTAAAAAATTTTGCCTATTTTCTCTTTCAGCTCGACCGATGACAGTTTCTTCTCTTTTAACTTTGTCTTTTACCAAACAACCATTACTCTTGTCTTAACAGCCATTATTGCTCTTATCCTACTCTCATTTATTAGCTATTAGTGTTTCTTATTTTCTTTTTCTCTCAATTACTCCTTTGGGTAACAATGTTCATCACAGATTTTGCTTTTTTCTTTATCAGATTGAAGATCGCTAACCTTGTATTGCTTAAAATCAGAGAAAATAAATCATCTAGGAGTCAAAATTAGTTCATTGGGCAATATTCTTCTGTGACCAAGGTTCTAATTGTTGAAATAGTATTTAATAAAAAAAATCTTTTCTTTTCGAATATTTTTGTTTCTTGTTGATTTGTCCTTGGTGTGTAAGTGTTTAGGGTTTATTTTTTGGTTGAAAGTAAATTATTAGAGGTCTATGACAAAATTTCTTATCTATGTAAACAATTAATTAGGTTAGATATAATTTGAGTTTAGGAAAAAAATTTATTAAAAATCGATCTGGGGGCTTTTTCTTTTATTTAGATAAGTTAGTTAATAAAAATGGTAGCAACCAAATGCATACAAAACCCCTGTTCTACTATCACTATCACACATAATTATATTACTTCTTCTTTTTGTTTAGATTGGTTTCATAGTTGGGGGCTTGATTAGATAAATGTTTCTTTAGAATTGATTTGGTTTAAGCAATATTTCTTTAAAAAAGGAACTTCAAGAAATTTAAACAGTGTCTGCAACCATGGATATGACACCTTTAGGCATAAAAGTTTTCATATTTGGGAAGAATTAGAATTCTTAATTCATAAATACAATATTAATAGCATCCATTTCCAGTAAAGTGATGCAAAGAGTAGAAGCCTATAATTAACTCCATAGACCATAGCTTAACTTGTTTTAATATGTGCTAAATACCAAATCTCAAGTGACATTCCATTTTCTATCTCTCCAAAATCATCTTTCATTATTGCTTGAAGAAAGCCATCAGAACTATGATTTTAATTTAGCCCTTTTAGGATCTTGTAGCAAATTTAAAATGTAATAGGTGGGTTTTTAGCAAATTTATAGTATGCATCTAATAAGTTCCAAAACCCAATCAAGTTGATAGTTATAACTGTCATCAAAAAATATAATTAAACAAACTTGTTATTGCTTGTTATTTATTTCATTAACCCCATAGAACATGGCCATAAATCTTATTAAAAGTTATAGATAGAATATGAAAATATAATGACTTTGATATTTTAGTTGTACTATTCTTTTATAAATGATTTTAAGACATATTAGGCAAATTATTTTTTGTAGTCATGGCTTGGTTGCCATTGACTACAAAAAATCAAAGGCTAAAAAAGATTGTATCTATTCTGATAGTATAGTCAGAGATATGTACTGCAATTAGTTGGTTCTTTAGTATGTTATTAGCCCATCTTCTTTACAACCATATAGGCCAAGGGTTAGGTCTTATGTTCTAGACTTTCACACTAAGAGAGATTATGTCAAGCAGCTTTACATGCTAGTGATATGACATGTATTGAGTAAGCTAGTATGAAGAGGCATGCATTTTTTAAATTATGTGAGATGCTAGAAATATGGGAAGGTTAAAATCAACAAAGAACATGCCTGTAGATGAGCAAGTAGCAATGTTCTTACTTATTATAGCTCATTATCTTAAGAATAAAGTCATCAAACACCATTTTAATAGGTCAAGAGAGACAATCTGTTTATCATTTCATAATGTATTAAATGTAGTTATGCATTTACAAGGTCTGTTGTTTAAAAAAATAGAGCTAATTCCAATTGATTCTATTGATCCAAGGTGGAAATTAATTTAAGGTATTCGATTAAGAAACTATATATATGGATGTCCTTTGTATAATAGAAAATTAAATAGGATTCCCTTATAAGAGCTTGTTTGTCTAAAATTTTAGAATTACTTATGTGCTTTAGATGGAACATATATCAAGATTAAGATGCCAACGATAGACAAACCTAGATATCGCATTGTCAGGATGACATAGCAACAAATATGTTAGGTGTTTGTACGCCTAACATGCAGTTTTTTTATGTTCTTCCTGGGTGGGAAAGGTTAGTTGCTGATGGAAGAGTTGCTCGAAATGTACTTATTAAGAGACATGGACCTAAAGTTCCACATGGTAAGGTTTTCAATGTATATAGGAATTTGAATGAGTTTTAGACATAACAAACTTGAGAACAATAGATTAATAACTCTATAATATTTTTTAATATAGGTTGTTACTATCTAATTGATGTGGGATACACAAATTTTAAGGGATTTCTTACACCTTTTGGGGTTTAAATGTATCATTTGATAGAATGGAATCAATGACACTAGCTAAGCACTCCAGAAGAATTTTGTTGTGAAACATGTAGTTGCTCACATTATTATAGAAAGATGTTTTAGATTACTAAAACTTAGATGGGCTATCCTTAGGCATCCATCATTTTATCTTGTGAGCGTACATAATAGGATATTATTGCTTGTTGTTTTCTTCATAATTTTTATTAGGAAGGAAGTGGGTTCTGGTCCTATTAAAGCTATAAACACAAACATAGGTGAAAAAGATTCTTTTGTCATGACTATTCATCCAAGTGGATGCTTGGATAGCTTAGAGGATGAAATTAGCTAATCAGATGTTTGATGAATGGCAAACATCTAGAAATAATGAGAGTTGAATTGTTTTAAATGTTCTGTTGGTGTGATTATAGTTTTCTTATAACATTTCTAACTATATTGATTTTATTGCATTCTATTGTGATGGATTTATGTATTACAAAGTTGTTTTATTTTGTACATTGCAAGTTTAATCAGAAATGTTATATTTATGAATATTATATTTGTTAGATTTGTTTTTGCAATCTTTTTTGTTATATCTTCATTGAATAAGTTGCATTCTTGTTTAAAAAAAAGTTAGGAAATTCACCATTTATAGCCATTTCTTCACAAAATTCATAAATAACTAAAAGGAAATGGGTTCTTGAAGAAGGTGTTGCCGTAGTTGCATATATGATAGACTTGCATAATATAGGGTCATTTAATGCAGACATCGGTTTTAAGGCTAGGTACTTAAGTGAGCTTGAAAGAATGCTGAAAAATATTACTACATGTAAACTTAAAGGCTAGGCCTAACCTAAAATCGAGGATTAGGACTTTAAAGAAAGATTGGGGGATTATTTATGACATGATAAAAAAAAATAGACAAGTGGATTTAGGTGGGATAACCATAGGCAGATGGTTGTTGCTAAAGATCCTATGTTGGAGTTTTATATAATCATAAGTTTTTACTATTATCTTGATTTCATAAAAGTTATACATAATAGGTCATTTTACTTTGACTAATATCAATATGCAAAGTCATAAAGAATTTGCAAAGTTTAGATCAGGGAGTTTTTCATTTTATAAGCAATTGTTGGATGCAACATTATGTGATATTAAAGGTTTAACAGAAGATTAGAGAGATGCTGCTTTAAGTAAAATTTTGGATCATCCTACTCAAATGCTTATGTTTTATAGTATATTGCCTTATCAGCGATTAGCATAGGTCAGAAGATTTCTTTCTACCTATTAAAGATGCAAGGTTATTGAAACAATTGTTTTTGTGTATGTATATATGTAATTATTGGAAATGTAACACATAGGTACAACTTTTTGCTTGTGTTACATTCTTCGTTATGTTATTACATTTACTTTTTGTAGCTAACTTTAATACCTGATATTGCTTATGTAACATTGACTTTGATAAGTGATATTGCTTTCTGTAATACTAGCTATCATCAATTATTAATGTAATTATCTGTGTTTGTGTTTTTGAGCTTTTAAAGACTATTTTTTAGTGCAAATTTTCTTTCATTTGAAAGATATTAATCTTGGAATAGTCTATGTAGCAAATCCGATTAATGGACACTGCAGCAAATGAGAACTAGGGAATATAGTTTATATAAAATTGATTATGTTTAACGATTTGAATCCTTTTATTAAATGATTTGAGTACCTCAATCATTATAGGTTAAATAAACTTCACCTGTTAAAAATTAAAAGAGGGGATTTGATCCCCTTATTGGTGGATTTGAATACCTCAATCATTATAGTCCAAATAAATTTAACCGATTAAAACTTAAACAAGGATATTTGAATCCCCTTATTAAAGGATTTGAAAATCTTAATCATTATTGAAAAAAAATTGAACTTATTCAAAATTGACTTAGGGGATTTGGGTTTGAATACCTCACTGTTAATATCCTTTTAAATTGGCTTTTTTTTGGGTTTATTTTGGCATAAAATTACTTTTCCCCTTAATTTGATTTCGTTAGCCCTTTCTTCCTAAACCCTCAAATCTTACAACTTTCTTCACAATCCTATCTAAATTTCCCCAATTTCTAACCATCATAAATTCTTTGATTTCGATTTCTAAACCATATAACACCAAATTGCCCCTAAATACCTCTCTTACACTAAAACCCAAATGGAAACAAGATCAAGATCACAGCAATATCTAAGGCACGAGCCACAAAGAAAAAGTGAAATGTTCCTAAACCTTTTACATCTACAAAAAAAAATCGAAATCCTAGTGAGTCTTCAAGATCGAGATTAAAATTTAGGAATTCCAAACATAAGGAAAGGTATGAACTGATAAAAAGCTTTAAGGTGTTATATGGTAGAATAATTTATTAGAATGGTCTTTTTGTCACTAGTTTTGGGCCAAGAATAAGAGACATTATGAAAAAGTAAAAGTGATAGGTATATCTAAACTTGAATGTGATCTGAACTTTATAATAGCTTGTTATTCAGGAATTGCTTTAAAGTGGATTGAACAAATGTTAAGCATGTTCATTTGGATGAACGTAGTATATAAATTTACTTGAATGAAAAAGAAATAGTTATTACTCCATGTCATATTATAAGGGTTATTGGATCATATGACGGAGATAGTACTTATAAACCCTTCGATAATTTTGATACAACTAAAGTTTGGAGAAAATATACTAATTCCAATAAGGTTTTATGAAGGATGAAAAGCAAGCTTGTTAAAGTCCTTATAATTATTCTTATTGCATCATTTTATTGCCACATAAATATATTATAGAACTGGGACTTTGAATAGGGTCACCATAGATGATCGTGGTTATTGTATCGAATTTAGAATGGTGTATATATCAGTTTTCCTATTTATATTTTAAATAAGATGAAAACTACAATGAAGGCAAAGCTTGAGTCCAAAGTTGAATTTGCTGATAAGATACCCCTTCCATACAGAAATATGATTATCAAACTTGCAAAGGACAGTTATTTCTAGAGATTAAGCTATCATAAGAGCTTACAAATAATGGTTGTGGTTTACAATAAAACCTCTATTGAAAAAATGGAGACAAGGAAGAGAATGGATAATTTGAGAAAAAAATCCTGAGAGAGGCTTTCAATAATGGTATCTATGAAGATGAACTATAAAAGGCAAGAAATGGAGACGTAATGGAGGGTAGTATGAAGATATTCATAAAGCACTTCCAAGGTAACCTTCGTCTAGCATGTTACTCAATTTACTTATGTGTATAGACAACAGGCTATCCACCATGTCCACTTCCATGGAGAGTATGTTGATTAACCAAGGTCTTTGAATGAAGAAATGGAGGAACTATTTGAAAGCCTTAAAAACATCTTCAGAACTAGGTTGGATCAAATGGATTCTATCTTAGGACAGATGCATGCTACCTATGGAGGAATAACTAAGACCTCAACAATGTAAAATCTATTTTAGGAACTAACTGAGTAACAAACTCAGTAATTGAGCCTAGGGCATAGCACTAAACACATGGCTATATGTAGAGAGCACATACCTAGAGTAGCCTTGCAAAGATCAAGGAACTCAACTGATTCCGAAAAGATAGATGAAACACTTAGATTATTTATGTGTTTTCTTTTGTAATTTTTTTGGTTGTTAGATTGAAGATGTTTGAAACTGATCATTTGATCTTTCTTGTCCATGTTAGGCAGGTTCGCAGTTTTTTTAAAGTTTGTGGCATTTTATAAGAACAACAGATTGGCCATAGGATGAATCCAAAATATTTCTATTATAAAGCATTGATTTCTTTATTTCTTGAATGTTGAAGAGGAACTTCTATCATGAACTAACAAAATATTCCATATTCAAACCTTCTTTTTTGTCTGTGTCAAATGTAAACACAATCAAGTCATAGAAGAGCAAAATATCTATTTCTCCAAGCAATTGTAGAATTTAAATTTGAATGCCATATCCACTTTCTAAGAAAATTTATAATTCATTGCAAAAATATAGTCATAATACATTGCAAACTTAGACTCATAAAGGCAAAAAACTATACATACATTATGGAAATGTTTACAAAATTATCTCCATTAATCATCCAAAATGGGACAAATGTTTACAAAATAGAATTTCCATTTCCTATTAATAGAACAGCCACTTGCATGATGAGTAAATCCATTTCCATCACAAACACTACAAAATCATAATAGCTAGACAGGGCCATGGAAATGTTTTGGCTGCCGCTGCTTATTCCTTTTTAAAGGTTACTTTGTTTGCATAAGATAATGCCTATGGTTGTATTCTTCTAACTATTCAATAATAACAACAAAAATATTGGCTAAGATAGAAGAGCAAAGAAAGTAAATATACCCATTATAAAATAAAAACAAAACTTTGCAAGTACACTATCTATTTTAGCCAATTTATGTGAAAAATATATATATGATGAGCTAATATTAGCTAGCTAGTTTAATGGGGATGGCATGGATTGGCCATATTTGTATCGATTAAATTGAAACAAAAGACGAGTGAATAATCAAAGAGAGGATATGGTGAACATTGATAGCTAGCATTCATTAGCTCCAAACAGTTTCGAATGGAACCAGGGTAATGTTTAACATAGGTAGGAAAGGCTAAAAAAATTTAACCAATTAATAATTAATTATGAACTTATTAAGTTTAAGTAGGGTCATTTTCAAACAAATATGGAAAGACCTGACCTACAATCCCAACATTGCATCCACGTTTAAGATGAAAGCTATAAACACATTAGCTTTATATAAAAATTCTTTCTGTGGTCCCTATGACCACATGAAACTCTTTTTGCAAGAGAGAAATAAACATCATACAATCTCAACTTTAGAGGAATTTAATAGTTGAAACTAAAGAAATATCTATTTTTGAGGCATGCTTAAATGATATTAGGTTGCACATACATTAGGAAGTTCATTAATATAAATGTCTAGATCTATTTAATTAAAGGAAATTAATTAACCAACCCTCATGAATACCAGATGCAACACTAGAAGTTAATTATGTCACCATCCTATGGGTTAAACTTTCACCCATGCAGATACAAGTTCTAGGTCCAAGCAAAAAATGATGGTTAATTGTTTATCAATGCAAACTGTAATCAAATTTAATCTAAGAATTCTAAGTCTAAAAGGCATGTAATGTTCACTAACCTACATAGATATAGTTGAAGCCAACAGAGCTTCACATTGGTCAAGCATGTTTTCTCTTGAGAATATATAAGCATCTGGAATGAAATCAGAGATATAAAAAGACATTAGTAATAACACTGAATGCTAATATCATAATTTAAACTTTTTACAATTGGACTAGCAAAGGATCAAATCAAAACTTGTTGATGGGAAATTTTTAGTAATTCGCAAGTATATATACTTTTACCATATATAAATCATCATATATACATTATATAAGTAAAATGAAACACATACGCACTTTATATTAGCTTCGAACAATAATATAAGACAAAAAAAATGAATATAGATTGGTTTCAAGAAATAATAAAAAAATAGAACCCATTTAAAACAAAAGAAAAATAAATCATCAAAATTGGGATTAGGGAATAAAAAGAGATTTGGCAAAAAAAATTGAAGAAAGAAAGATGAAAAGGAAATTCTTGAAAAATTTTTATTTCGAAGGTAAAATTTTTACCATTTTTTTCTTCATCTTTTTTATTTGTACTTTATTTTTTACAAACACTTCATTTTTCTTTCAAAAGCTTGATGATCCAAAGTCATATATTGAGGTGATAAGCTTGAGCTCAAATGGTTTTCTAACCATTTTAATGGCTGAGCAAGAGAAAAAAATCTTTTTTATTTAATTTCTTGTTAATTAATTTAAGGCAATATTAAAGATTTGATGGTTCGAAGTCATATACTTAGGTGATAGCTTGACCTTAATGGTTTTCTAGTCATTGTAATGGCTAAGCAAGAGCTAATATCCCTTCCATTTAGTTTAAGGCAACACTAAGGCTTGATGATCCTAAGTTTAATTTTAGGTGATAACTTAAGTAAAGGTTTTCCAACCTTTTTAGTGGCTAAGCAAGAGCAAAGAAAATTGAAAATGTTGTCATGTAGTTAATTTATTTTCTTACAATTTTAATTTATGGATTATATTTTCTTGCAATTTAATCTACGCAATTTATTTTCTTGCAATTAAATTTATGCAATTTATTTTCTTACAATTTTAATTGCAATTTATTGCAATTAAATTTATGCACTTTACTTTCATTGCTAGTTAATTTATGCATTTTTATTTTATATATATATATATATATACACAAGCATAGATATATGTATATATAAATTACTAATATATACTTTATTTTATGTCGATACTATATATATATACTTATATCTATATGTGTATATATACAACTACTAATCTATACTTTATTTTATTATTATATGCTATTATATATATGAAGGGGCACTAACACGTACATTATTTAATGTTGTTGTTATAATATCTCATGATAATTACTCATTTTCTTTGCATTTTAATTCATTTTAATTATTTGATTTAATTTCATTTTTATTATTTTAATTAATTTTAACCACCTAAACACTTAGGTGGCCTTGTATGCCACCTTCTTAATGACATTAACCACTTAGACACTTGAAAGAAAAGGTTTACAAAGTTTTAAGGTATTTTTTATGAGATTTCTTGGTTTGATTCTTTATTTTCTTTACTCCTTGTAAGCTTTTAAGTAGTTTGAGCTTATGGTATAAATTCAAACTATGGAAGCTAAATTTTGAAACAATTATCCAAGTTAGATGATTATTTTTATTAGTTTTTGTTTAAATCCTTGAAAATTCATTTTGACTTTGATTTCATTGATTTTTCTTGTAAATATTGTTGTGTTAATGATTGTGAGGTCATGTAAATTCATGTTATGATATAAAACATGTGTATATGGTCATGAATGAATTTATATAGGCAAGAAAACATTTTTTTTAGTGTGTTTTTAAGATGGCCAAATGGTTTAAGAAATTCTTATAATTTTTGCCTTATTTTTTAAAATGAATTTAAGTTGATTTTGAGATGAAATAATTTTTAAAGGCAAATTAAAATTTTCCCCATTTTTTTAAACTCATTTTGGGGTATTTTCATGTTTGGCCAAAAGTTGAAAGGCCATTGTGCAATCTCTTTTAATTTTGCCAACACCGTTCCATTATTGGCCTAATTTTAAAGGACTTGTTTGTAATTTTTCCATAATTTAATTCCATGCATTTTAGGTTTTTTTTTTTATTTGGCCAAGCCTTAAAGACCTATTCGCAATTTTTATAAAATTTTTTCAAGGCAACAGAAGCTTGGTCGAATCTTCACAAGGTCTATGGGTGAATTATACATGCATTTTTAACATGTTTCGATGCTTTAACGCATTTTCAAATCATGTAGGGACTTTTTTACAATTTTAGAAAGTTTAAGTACCCTTTAGCAAACCTTTCTAATTTGAGACTCTTTAGGTCATTTTCATCATAAGGTCACCCATTTAGGGTGCTTTGGTCATTTAGGTGCCTTTTATGCATTTTTAAATCATGTAGGGACATTTTATAATTTTAAAAAGTTCAGGAGCAATTTCCCCTATATAGGTCATTTTGAGTTTAAAGTAACCAATATAGGGTAATAGTGTTAATTCCATTAAAATCGGGTCATTAGGCATAGGTCTGTACTTTTTATCTAGACCAAGCCTTAGTTTAGTTTAGTATAGTTTAGGTTTCATAAGTTCCATAGAAATTAAGTCCTTGACCCGTACCTTTTGTCAAGACCAAGCCTTGGTTTAGCTTAGGTTTCACACTTTCCATAGAAATCGAGTCCTTTAGGTTTAGGTCCATACCTTTTGTCGAGATCGAGCCTTAGTTTGTTTATGTTTTGTACCTTCCATTGAAACCAAGTCTTTAAGATTAGATTTGTACCTTCCGTTGACACTAAGTCCTAGATTAAGTGATTTTTTAATTATTAATAAAATCTATGTTTCAAAAAACTATGGCAATGTCCCTAAGCTTGAATAGTCCATGGATTTGGCCTAGTATATGGGAGGGCCTTTTAGATAATTTTAATAACAAAATATCTTTTTCACCAAAAGTAAAATCAAGATTTTTTTTGAACTTCATGAAACAAAAACTTTCAGATTCCTTTGGTTTCATCTAGCGAGATATGATTGATATCTTAATTTTCAAAACATTAAATACCCAATTTACTTATAAATGAAATAATAAAATTTTTTGAAATACAAGAATTATGACAAAACCGACTAAAAATCGAGATGCTGGTTAACATGTAATTAATAGAAACCAAATTTATAGGCATCGCAGAGAGAATACATCTCACTTTGCATGCAACCAAATTTTGTACCTTTTTCACCCAATTTTTGGTTTTGTCATAAACCTTGGAGTTTCTTCTCAAGGGTTTCATTACCTCAAAGATGAACTCTGTAGGTGACCAATTTCACCTATTCAAAATAGATTGGTAGTAACTCCAAGACAAATGGTGTTTTGTAATGGCAATTTAGCTTAAGTTATTTGTGCGATTCATTCCAACAACTTAGTCCTTAACGCGCAAAAAAAATTTACCAATCTAAGTCCATGTCAAGATTCGCACCTGGGCATGTTGCGACAATATATCTATACATTTCATTAATGTACCCAGCTATCATCGAGTTACGGTCAATTTATGTCCTAGAAATAAAAAATGTATCAATACATTTGCATGATGTATTGATACATTTGCATAATGTATTAATAAATCATCGAATTTTCATGAAATTTTATCTCTGGAAAGCCATTGTATCGATACAAATCATGATGTATCAATACATTAACCTCCAATGTATTGGCATATCGATACTACATGAAAATCTAAGTATGAAGAAGCTGTGCAACTTGAATTTGATGCTATTTTACCTTTATAATCACTCTATATGACTTAAGACCACTTTATCATCATGTAAGGGATGATTTGTATACATTTTAACTCTAAAATGAGGTAAGTATAAGCTTGAAAAAAATTTCTCATATAGCTTAAGCAATTAGATTTTAAATGATTGATATAGGTGGGATTAATGCGCTAATTATGTTTAGGAACTAAATGGCATTTAGTATAATCATTATATAACTATTTAAAGTCTAGTTTGGTTGAAATGCAATGGAATGGTATTTTGAATTAGAGTTAAAAGCTCTTTTTTTCATAGTATGAGGATATAACTATTTTGAAAGGGAGGGTCTCTTTGGGGGCACATATTTGAGATTGTCCACCAAAACTAGTTGTGCCTATGCCCTATTTAAAAATTTTCAATGCTTTAATCAAATCACTTAAGAGCTTAAGGAGTTTGCTCACAAGTAAGCTTACATGAGGTGTCAAGTGGAAAGTATTTATTCTTAAGGATGAGAAGGGATCAACCAAAAGGGTTCTTTAACTCCTTGGTGTTTCCTACATAAAAGAATAAGGGTTCTTAGCTAAAGGAAACTAGAAAAAAAAATAGAGAAGAAAAAAAGCAAAAAGAGAGCTTCTTCAAGTCTGATTCACAGTGATCTCTATTGGTTTTAAAATTTATTCTTTGCATATTTTCTCTTCCTCTCCTTTGAGCTTGAAGATCTTAAGCTATGGCTTAGGTGATGGGTTTGAGCTAAAGATGCATGGCTAGATCTTGAGCTCTAATCTCGAAGAATTTATCTTTTTTTTTTATTATTTTTGTTTAAAGTTTCAAAAAAGTCAACTTTCTACCAAGAAAACTTACTTTTATAAATTTCAAATAAGTTTGTAGGATTTATTATTATTTTCATCATGTTGTTTTAATTATTTTTGCCATTGTTAGTACATGTTGTATATCTATGTCATATATGTTGCATGCATTTCATCATGTTGAATGCTTATATGTTACATGTCATGCCATTTATATGAGATATTGTGATGATAACAATATTTTGCATTCTTGTAAGTTTAAGTTGATGGAGTAGTCTTTATGCATAGAAGTCATGCATGATATTATTATCATTTTTTGGAAAAATAAAGAAAATAAAATAATTTATGAGTGTATTTTGAAGTTGGTCAACCTATGGGTCATTTTGCAAATTTTCCCAAAATGTTTTCATGCACATTAGGGATTATTTTGCAATTTTCATACATGTTAGAGCTATTTAGGTTATTTTATATGATATAAGGTCATTTTAGCATCTTTCGCGCATTCTAGGGCCATTTCAGTTATTTTTATAATTTAGGGACCATTTTACAATTTTCATGCATTTTAGAGCCATTTAGGTTATTTTTATATAATCTAAGGTCACTTTAGTATTTTCCATGCATTTGGGTCATTTAGGTCATTTTCATAATCTAGGGGCCACTTAGCAATTTTCCATGCATTTTAAGGCCATTTATGTTATTTTCATAATCTAAGTACCATTTTGCAACTTTCATGCATTTTAGATTCTTTTAGGTTGTTTTATATAATCTAGATACAATTTTGTGTTTTCTATGCATTTTAGAGTATTTAGATTATTTTACATAATATAGAGTCACTTTAGCATTTTTCATGCATTTTAAGGCCATTTAAATTATTTGCATAATCTAAGGTTATTTTAGAAATTTTCATTATAGACACCTCATTTTATTTAGACTTTCATGCAAGGATTTCTAGGCATCATGAAGGCCATATGTCCCAAGTTTGAATTAATACTTATCAAGCTAAGTAATCAAAGTATCAGTTTTAACAAGTATCTAATCATACCTGACCCAAATGATCGGTAATGACTTTAATTTTCTAGCCACTTATAGAGGCCACCAAAGATTAGTTAGATAAGCAATTCATTAAATGACTTTCCCTACTCTGAATAAGAGAAACACTTTTTTCTCATCATACCACGATTGTAAATCCCACTAAGGATTATCTTTAAGTCAGGCATATCTCTACTGTAACAGTTAGGAGACGTTACGACAACTTGTGTAGGTCAGCTACAACTTATTCAATATGTTTTTTTTAGTTTATAAAACTATAAGTGTTCGATATTCATACTGCCCAAACAAGTTATATAGAAGACAAACCAACTATGCTCTGTATTTCGATGGAAAAAAAGGGAGGATAATGTAAAAGTCGCAAAATTAAATTGGGAAAGCATATGAAATCCAGAGAAAGAATGTGTTTTAGGCTTGAAAATTTGAAAATGGCATTCATTATAAAGTATATATCTTTTTTGTGCTTCACATTCCATATTGGTTGCATGGGTTCATGCTCATCCATTAAAAAGTGTAAGCTTCTAAGAAGCCAAGGTCCCATAATTTTGTAGTAAAAGATGGAGAAGGATGCTTAAACATAGAATAAAAGCTCGAGTAGTATTTACTGCTATGAGACTTGGACCAATAGTTGATAATTTTTATAACTACCATAGCTTAGAAGTATTTAAGAAGCAGGAATGAGGCAATGCCATGGTATTTTTTGGTATGTTTCTCATTACATATACTAAAACATTCCTTTATTACATGGCTCACAATGTTGGATTGGCTAATCAATTTGGGTAGATTGAGCTCATGGGGAATACAAGTTCAAAAGATTGATTGAATTTTATGTACATCAATGTAGAGATCAAAGACCATTTATTTTTGGCATACAGGTTGGTGATTAGTAGCTGGAAGTTACATAAG
Source organism: Adansonia madagascariensis (assembly GCA_038381835.1). Taxonomy (NCBI): domain Eukaryota; kingdom Viridiplantae; phylum Streptophyta; class Magnoliopsida; order Malvales; family Malvaceae; genus Adansonia; species Adansonia madagascariensis. The sequence goes on from JBBYHL010000005.1 coordinate 9,676,548, forward strand.
CTATTGTTACTCTTAGAGGGAAAGGTTCTCATTCTACTTTCCTAAAGCTTGTTTGGACTTTATCTATATATTATATACAGTGGAGAAGAACTCAAAGAAACAATTAATTATAAGAAAAAAGAAGGAAAAAAAAAACTTTGAAGGAGGGTTTTCAATTAGTGCTTAACATTGTGAGGAATAGATTTTTTTGCTGCTCCTAAATAGCTGACTCTATTGTAATAATACACATAAGGAACAATGGGTATACATTAGTTTTAAAGGTTTACCTATAGTTTTGATGTAACAAATTAGACAATTTGCTTTTTCGAATGCTTGCATAAAATTTAATTATCCAAAAGAAAAATACAAAGATGGCTTCCCCACGACCCAACTTAAATTGAAATTGGGCCATGACCCAAGGATCAACATTCATAAGATTCATCACCCAATTTTATACTTGAGAATTGGATCATGAAACTTGGGCCAAAAATAGATGTCTATAGTATTATATTTATTTTACTTAACATTTTAATTATTTTGTATCATGGTCATATTATTGTTTTCAAATTTGTCAAATATATAATATTTATGCAATTGACAAAGCAAGATATGTAGTCACTAACTAATATGGTGTGCAATGATCATTATGTGAAGATGACAAAAGTCAAGATATAATTACAAAGCGGCAGAGGGCTTCAGTTATGAGTAGGGATATTAAATGGGAGGCTGGCAAGGCCAAGGCCTTGGCCCTCCTTAAAATTTTTTAAGGCTTTTGTAATCTATTGTATCTTTGTTTCAAAAATATGGTAAAATTGTATTTGCCTCCAACCCCCTAAAATTTTGTAAACTCTTAGATTACATGCTCACTTGAAAATAAGGTAAAAAAAGGTTTGGCCTCATCAATAATTTTTAGTTTAATCCCTTATAAAAATTGTAGCTTGATAAGATAAATTTGGTAACAAATTTTATACCATTCATTACTACTACCTTAATTCTTTTTGCTTTTTCAATCAATCAAATAGATACAATTGAGTTAATTTTTTTGTTCAAATAGATGCTATAATTCTTATTAAATATTTTACATATTCAATGTGATTTATAATATTTAAAATTTGAAAATTTGTTATTTTACTATAAGATTTTTATATTATTTTTATAATAGAACTATTCATAGATCGAGTCAAGTCAAACTCGAATAGCAAAAAATTTTGCTTACCTAGCCCAGTCCAACTCGTCTGGACTTTAACGCTTTGCTTTGTTTGTATTAGATAGAAAAATTACTTTTTATATTTTATTTTTAAAGATATTTATAATTAAAATTAAATAAAAATATTTTTAAAATAAAAACCAAATTTAAGTAAAACTTTAAAAATTTATTTGGGCAGCATTATCAAATATATATAATTCAATTCTTGAACAAGTTTATTTCATAATAATTAATTTTCACTGTAAAATATATATATTGCAGTCCCTTAACGATATTCAAACTTCATATATATATATATATATATATATATATATATATATAATTCAGCCCTAAATATATTTCTAGCTCGCAAGTGATGAGTTGAGATTAAGTCAATAGCATCGTTTAGACTTTATGTGGCCCATATGATAATTAAGTGGACCGAGATTAATATTTTTAATTAATATTGAGGTGATATTATCTAATAAATCCTATTCAAGTTAAAACTCTAGTGGTAAAAGTTAAAATCTACTTCGGTAACTAATTAGAATAAAGATTCTCTGATGGTAGGACTTAACCCTAAGTAGTCTGTATAGGTCCCTAATCTAGTCTAGATAAATTATATTTGTACCATTATAAGGTAATTATCAAGAAAAAGAAATAGCTAGAAAGTTTATACGGGTGCTCATCTTTGTGTACTTGGAGTAAGGTCACATTTTTTATCAACATTGGCTTGAGGCACATTCTTAATTAAAGTATTATATGTGGCATCAGAGCAATCTTTCTAGCCCTGTTCTTTAGATTATCCAGTAAGATTTGTTAAAATAATTTTTTTTCATGCATATATTGTTTATGCATAAACGATTAGATAATTCGTGTTAAAGATAAATGAGTTATAACAAATATAGTAAAAGCATGAAACCGAATTTTTAACATGTTATGATTAATCTCGTAATCTGTATTTATGCATCGAAATATATTTCACAAATTATACCATGAATTTCTATGTATATTTTGTGTATTAAAATTTAATCACGAAATTTTTTATCAATTCATGTAAAACCAAAATTATTAAAGGGTTTTAATAGAATAATCATTTATCTATATTACTGAACCCTAAGATTAAAGGAAAGATGATCAAAAATAAAAAATATATAGTATATTGAAACGAGTCTGATAAAAGTTGTAAAAATCATGAAATTTTGGTTGTTTAATAATGCTTTTTGTTATTTTTTAACAAATTGATGCATGGGCTATGCGGATATTATGCTTAATCGTGTTTATATGATATTAATTGCAATAAAGATGGTAGAAAATACAAAAAGAAGCCTTAAATAACATAACAGACCTGAATGAGTTAGGAAAAACCTAGCTAGGTTGTATTCAACTTGACTAGAGGAAGAAGAAGGCTGGGACTTACGTCTAAGCTGAATCTTACACGCCCTAGGTGGTGTGTGGGGTGCATGGATCTTTGTTTCAGGGCATTTTCAGCCCTAACTTTTTTTTTAGACCTAATTTTTAAATATTTTTTATTTTTGATGATTTTTATGAAATTTTTAAAGTACATAAAATATTTATTATTTAATATTTGTATTTAATTATATAATAAATATGCTTATGCATAAATATTCTGTGATTTTATTTCATGATAAAATATTTTGGTATGTTAAGAATATAATGGCAATACGTACTCTCCCTATAAAGCATTCAAAAATTTGTACTCTCAACCTAAGGTTAAATGTATATATGCATGATATAGTTTATTAGTGGAATTACTATGTAAATGTGCACATCCATATATTATGAAATAAATATATTCTGATTTTATGCATATTTTTATGTGACTTAAGGATGCTTGTCATATATTATATCATGATTTTTAAATCAGTTATAGCATTATAAATGGAAATTTCGTTATAGTATATAAATTTTTACTACATAAAAATTAATGTTATTATTAAGGATCTGAATCACTAACTTCATATTAGCCAAAGCATTTTAAGTTACATGATTTAGATAAATTGGTAGTTATTTAAAATAAAAAATTTTCTTTAAATAATTACATTCTATAAACATCCATAAAGTTTTATGCCATGAATTTATTTAGTATGTATTTGAGTTATTAAATCATATATGCAATTATTTATGATATACATATATTATATTATTATAAAGAATCTAAATCAATTACTTGAGAATAGCCATAGCATCTTAAGTTGATTGATTTAGTCAAATTAGTAGTTATTTAAAATAAAGTTTTTAATAAATAACTACATACGAAGGATGGGCTTTTTTATGTAAATAATCTAAATTTTTTTATTTACGAAAATGAGCCATTTTTAGATTATTTACCAAAATAGGCTAATTTCTCAAATTAATTGAGAAATCGCCATTTCAAATGATGATTTTTCAATTTGTAAATTTTAGTTGAAAAATCGCCAAATCAGATGGCGATTTCTTAGCTGTTTTAAGAAATCGTCAAATGAGATGACAATTTCTCATCAATTGCAAAATCCAATGACCAAAATTTGGAAAATTGGAAAAGTAATTGAGGCGATTTCCCAACATGGGAAATTTTTTTTGTTTTAAGAAATTGTCAATTCATGTGGCGATTTCATATTCATATCATAGTTTATAAGTTTTATGTTTTATTTATGTTCGAAAGTACGTGACTAATGTATGAAAATTAAAATTTTTTGAAATAAAATAAGTTGATAAGACTAATGCAAAATGATCAAATTTTTTCTGATATGAAATAAATTGATC
>JBBYHL010000005.1:9680578-9701082 GCA_038381835.1 Adansonia madagascariensis
TAAGATGAATTATCTAAAAAATCATACATAAAAATTAAAATAAATATTATGTATAATTAATTATAGTCAATATTAATGAACTTTTACAAATGAAAATAAAACGTAATTACAAAAAAAATTATATAATCATATCGAAAATTACTTTTACGAATAAAATTCAATCATACCTGCAAAAAAGCTTTAGCTCGATTACTTAACTTTCAATAACATCTTTACTTGATTATATTCTTTGCATAGAATTTTTTTTTTCGTTTTGGTTACATTAATCAGAGGAAGAAGGGAGCTCCTTTTATAGAAGGCTCCCTCCATCCCTCCATCAAGCAAAGGTCACGGGTAAAATACCCTTGAACTTAGAGGGATATGACAGAAGTCATATCCCTCTTCAAAGGCTGCTGCAGCCTAAATTATAAAGGTCACAGGTAAGTGACCCTTATAATTTAACAAAAAAAACAAAAAAAAAATTTCCATGCTGGGAAATCGCCATATCACATGGTGATTTCTCAATTACTTTTTCAATTTTCCAAATTTCGATCACCAGATTTTGCAATTGATGAGAAATCATCATCTCATTTGATGATTTCTAATAACAAGTTGAGAAATCGCCATCTGATTTGACAATTTTTTAACTAAAATTTACAAATTAAGAAATTGTCATTTGAAATGGCGATTTCTCAATTAATTTTAGAAATTGGCTTATTTCGATAAATAATCTGAAAATGACTTATTTTAGTAATAAAAAAAATTATATTATTTACATAAAAAAGCTCAAAGGATGACACTAATACAATTATTTATGTTATAATTGTAATAAGTTAACATAATTTAATATTATATTTCGCTGTAATTATTAATATATAATCAAGAATTCTGCATATATTAAGGATGTCATTATTAAAGTTCTAAATCACTAGCTTAAGATTAGCCACAGCATCTTAAGTTATTTGATTTAGATAACAATTGGTAGTTATTTAAAATAAAGTTTTCCTTTAAATAACTAAACAAAAAAAAAGGAATGATAAAGAATTATTTGTTATATGCAATAAGTTTATGCATACATATTGGATGTTATTATTAAAGTTCTAACTTATTAGCTTAAGAGTAGCTACAACGTCTTGAGTTAACTGATTTAGATAAAATAATAGTTATTTAAAACAAAGTTTTTTCTTTTAAAATGACATTAAGAAAATGGCATTCATAAAGTGTTAGACCATGAAATTAGTTATTTGACTCCATAGGAAAATAATTAATTTTGTAAAATGGTTAAAGGATGAAATAATATAGCATAAAAGTTAAATTTTCCTAGCCCATAGGTATGGATTATTTAATTTTGGTATTTTAAATTTATTGTTTTATCATTAAAATTGTGTAAATTCAGATGTATGATTTACCTCTACTTACAGGAAACTTTGGATTTATATTTAAATATAAAATATTTTATTCAATTAAAGTATAGTTTCTTACATTTTGCAGCAATTTCTACTATTGTTATTAATAAGGCTGCTAGAATTAAATGCTATCTGCAGATGAAAAATTACTATAATGAAGGAGTTAATTAAGCTATTTTGGGTGTAAGGACCTTGACTTAGTGTTTCGGGTAGACAACTTATCCTCAATGAATAAAGTGCGCAAAAGAAAATAGATTTTGATGTACAGTGGGAGCCTTATATATGATCAGGTTTATATGAAAGTTGACATAAGGTTTATAGTAGAAGTGCTTAGCAAATATTACATAACCCTGGCTTTAGACTATGAAAACTGCCAAAGGAATTATATTATAATGTAATATCACAGACAATAAGGTTCAGATATTTTATTTTTAGTTTGAGAGTTGTCAGCAAGGCCATTAAAGATCTATTGTGACGACTCTTATATAATATGCTTTTCTAAGGATGATAAAAGTAGGAGTCATAGCAAGCAAATAAATATAAAGTAGTTTGTTATTAGAGACTCTATAAATAAGCAAAAAGTAGATATCCAATACATCAATACAGATTTAATAATAGCGGATCTCATGATTAAAGCATTGTTGACAAAAACAGTTTAAATTTCATGTGGATCATATAAGGCTAGTTAAATTCTGTCAAGATATATTTTGGCTTGTTTGATTTTGTTAATTTCACATTCTTAGCATTTATGGACATGTTTCAATTTGTGTACATAAAGTTCACATGTCAAGTAGATCTTGAATGATTATAGAAAATTTATTCATAAAGTATTATATCATAAAGTGCTCTTCTAGATATTATCATGCATTGTAATATATGGAAGAGAATATTCAAATAAGAATACTATTGCTATGGTTCATGCTATGTGAATCTTTAATTGGGTAGGAGTTGGATTTGAGTAACTTATGGCTGTATTAACGTTTGGATTTGAATATCACCTATTTAAGTTCTCGGTTTATTATATTAGCCAAATAGGAGAATGTTGGACTTTATATGGCCCACATGATAATTAAGTGGACTGAGATTAATATTTTAATTAATATTGAGATGATATTATCTAGTAAACCTATTCAAGTTAAAACTTAGTAGCAAGAGTTAAACTCTACTTCAGTAACTATTTAGAATAAAGATTCTCTAATGGTGGGATTTGACCCTAATTAGTTTGTATGAGTTTTTAGTTTAGTCTATATAAATTACCTTTGTACTATCATAAGATAATTATTAAAAAAAGGAAATAAACTAGAAGGCTTATATAAGTGTTTATCTTTGTGTACTTGGAGTGAAACTATGTTCTTGATCAACAATGACTAAAGATAAGTTTTTAGTTAAATCTTACAGCATCCATAGCGGGTAATGTCTATGATTAGGAGACAAAGAGCCACCACAGCATTTAGACCGAAAGGTACGTGACAGTGGAGATCATAAAGTGGTTTTGTTTGCTGATATTTACCTCGCGCAACAACCTGGTAGACACAACGCCACCATCCCATTTATTAGGGTTTTGAAGCTTATCATTGTGTGTGGCTTTAAGATTTTACCCTCCCTCTCTCGGATTCCATGTGACTGTGAGCAGCAGTCCACAGAGGTTCAACTTCCACAGCCACAGATTGAGAAATTTGCAGTTGCTGAAATATCACTGGCACAAACATAGCAGCCCAGCCGGGGAACAACAGATTCCAAAACCCTTCTTCATCCGCACCTTTAAACCTTCCCTTTTGATCAAGGATTTAATTTGCGATAGTAGATGTATTTTTAGGCACATCTTAGTTATTAAAATTATAAAAATAACGAATCTTATAATCTTAATGACTATGAAAAAAAACTATAAAATAATGATTAGAACGTTGTATTATAATAACTGTTTAAACCCCTAATTTTGACTATGTATTTCTTCCGAGCGTTTTTGTTTGGCAGGAAAAGCAAACGCAATGGGACATATGACAAGAGAGACCTTATTAATTCTTCGTATTTGCTAAAAAAAAAAAAAAAAAAAGTGAAAAACTTTTTTCCCTTCGGAAAATGACAAAATGAAAATTTCAACTTGTAATAATTCAAGCATTCTTTAATAGCTTCATTAAATTTGCCCTGAATCAAACGACTTTGCCGCTTATACGTAAAAGCTATAAATAGCTTTGATTTAGCTTCGAGAAGGGCTAGTTTATTTTCCTTCGTGGATTTCGAATTTTTGTAGAATGAATAGGAAAAAAAAATAAGGAAGAAAAATAAGGGTAGCGCAAATAGAAATAAAAACTAACACGAGGAAGAGCATGTCCAACTTTATTTCTACAATGAAAGGATATGACTTACAGAGGGCAGTAGACTGTGATGAGTGGCAACTGGGTGAACCGATGCTACGTTTTTAATCCCTTTGAACTTTCAAACATTCAATTCCATGACTGCTAGTCTGCCACAGATAGCAATGTAACTCTGTCATGAAACGCCAAAAGACAACGGCTTCAGCATTATCTCTCAATTCACCTGAATAATAATAATAATAATAATAATAATAATAATTCGGCTTGACCTGAGATAAGATATTTTTTATGTAAAATTATTTTATTTAAATAAAAATATATAAATATTTTAACAAATTTTAAATAATAAGATAAGTTTTTTGACTTGGTGAGTTGAATTGAATTAAATTTTGGAAAAGCAATTTTTTTAATATTCCATACCTCTAACTATTATTATATGGATTTTATGCACGTAAATAACCAAATATCCTAACCCAGTTAATGAATAAATTTTAAATCGTCAAAATCTTTAAAACTAAAGGATGAAAGCCTTGGAGCAAATTGACTTGAAAATTTTGACATTTTCTATTAGGTATGAGACTTTGGGACTCTATGATATATTTTCTTTCTCTTCTATATGATTTTGGGTTTCTCTATGGATTTTTGTTTGCTTCAAACTTCAAAGGACAAAATTTTAGTGAAATGAATTTTGGATTTTTTTGCTGTGCACATCTTCAATTCATCATCGTATGTGAAAGGATGATGATCCTAAATTAGTATGAATTATGAATGATTATCACTACAAAAAATTAGAAGAAGTAAAGACAATCAATAACTATCTCTAAAATATAGAAAAACTATTTTTAAAAATTTTAGAGATGAAAAATTATCCTTAATAGTCTTTTTCTAAAATTATATCTCTGAAAAATCTTGAGGACAACATTCGTCAATAATACTATTAAATTAGGGATGACGTTCATCTCCAATACAGTTAAAATCAAGATAGAAAAGACATTTTTTAATGGTCTACTTATCTTATCCTTAAAACTCTCTTATTTTGTAGCGTATATTATATATGTATTATATATTTTTTTAAAATTTGTAAATTTTAATTATTGGTACATAATATATGTATTATATATTAATATTTAATTATTATTTAGTAATAAATAAAAAATAAATATTTAATTATAACATAGGTGAACAACAAAAAATATTGAATAATAAATATGTTAAATACTTTTTAGAAACATTTCACGCTGATGCCACATAGGTATTGCAATAATGGTTTGAGGGGTAACTTGCAATCGATACCTTGGTATCCATATTACTTGAATCTAATATTTTAATACTAAATTTTAGTTTTATATATTATTATTTATTAATAAATTAGCTGTTATTGGAGTATTAAAATTCGTTACTTGTTAATTCTAATTTCTATGAACTATTTTTAAGTTATTAGAACTATTTCATTAATAATACATATAAATTGATTTTAATTATTTTTTTGTATTTTGGATTCAAGTCAAGTTGTATAACACGTAGCCATAATCATTTATAATCCAATATGTTAGATTTGAGATTTTTGCAAGCCTTAGTGGTCGAGGGATTGGAGTACGTAGGGTTCAGATACTAGATATTGATGTTAATCATGTTTGAAAAATTAAAATGTAATCAAGTTCAGATTAAAATACCTAAAAACTTAGTATCACTGCCGTTCCTATTCACATGATATCCAACTATTGCCGGCTCTTGCATGAAATTTTATTACATATGATATTATCTACAGTTACTTCAATATAATTAATTAATTAAAATTTTGGGTTATGTAAGATTTATTAAATTGTTATGTAAAATCTATATTTATCAGTGATGTATCCTAACATTATTAGAAATAATAATTAAATAATTATAAATTATAATAAAAATGTAAATGAGATACTATCGAATAAAAATAACTTTCACAAAAATTGTTGATGATATGATAATATTAATTAAATGTCATATATATATATATATATATATAAAGTAGGTTGAATTATCGATGATATTAGACTTCACCTTAACATGGTACATGATTTAAAGGTTAAAGGTAAATTAAATTGAGCTTATACTATACCGGTGATTATAATAAAATTACTATTCATGATCAGATTTTTGATAGATTGGATTATTCGTTCGATTAAATTCAATTTATTTTGAGTTTTAGATTTAAAATAAAAAATAAAAAATATTTTTATTTAAATTTAACTTTTGAATCTAAAATATTGAAGTATTAAAATTTTAATTTTAAATATTTTAATATAAATATTTAAATTTTTTTAATTTATTAGATTGGTAAATTTAAATCGAGTTATAAATTTTTTAAAATCAAGTAGGCGTGCCCCAAACATGAATATGTCTACCTCTAAGGTTTTTTTTTTTTTTGCATTAAATTGGCATAAAGAAAACTATTAGGATACATATGCAAACAAATTTATATCAATGGATGGATTTCTTTCGGCCATATTAGCAGTGGTCCACCTTTCGTACGCGTAATGTTACTTCCGCCACAGGAATAAAGATCTTTTAAAATGGACCCAAGTTGTCATTAATTTGTTAGATAGAAGGACGCCTAGCTGGCCCATCTGTCTTCAACAACACTACAAATCAACTTTCTTTTTTCCTTTTTTTTTTTTTTTTTAATATATATTTGGAGTTGTATAAAAGAAAAATGATAAACTTTATTATCATCGAAAAACACGTTACTTGTATAGTAATTCCTTCTTAATTTGTAAAAATTGAGGTCCTCAAAATACTTTGATTTTCAAAGCATTTTAACTTCTGGGTATAGAAAGAGGGGTTCTACCGTTTACATTTTTTCTAATGATAATTAGGAGAATCTCAACCTTTGTTTGAATTTTATCCTCTTATTCATTTTATTTTCTTTGTCTAGATTGTTATAAATTTAATCTTAATTATTGAAGTTAAGAATTCACCATTTATCAACCAATGGCTATCATGAAATCATTATAACTGAAAATTTGATTACCAAAAAAAAAAAAAAAAAAAGGAAAAGTGGATTTTAATACTATTGCTTTACAAATGAAATGCAAGGAAAGTGAAATTTTTTTATGAGTAATATATACCATTACTAAAACTTATAATTGAGTTGGTATCTAAGTGACTCAAAGTCAGATCAAAAAATTTACAAAAAAAAAAAAAAATAGAAAAGTATGAAATGATGAGAACATAAGTCTTTCTAATTTTTTTTTAAATACCTACTTCAGCTAAAAGAAACACACACAACATTTTTGTGTTTAAAACTTGTTTTTTTACTTATATAATGAATGTGTTTAATTATAGTCGTCAAAACATAAAGAGTATAAAATATTATTTGTAACAAATTTTATTTGTACATTAAAATTGTCGAATAATTTTGATATTAAAAATTAAGTGATAGTAATTTAATTGAGAGAAATATAACAAATTCTAAGTAAATTATAATATCAAACTATATAATAAAAGTATTCAAATTTTTTAGTTTTAATTTTTTTTTTCTCTTTACAGAATTTTTTCTTCAACTTTCACCTCAGTAATGATTTCACTCACCCAACAACTGTCCATGTATCTAGTACCTAATAAATCGTTAATAATTGTTGCCGAAATGAAAATTCAGCCCTTCCTTCCATGTGAAAATTTTAAACTTGATCCCAAAAAAAATCAAGTTTCGGTATAAAATGTAAAAGGATAAACCATTCAAAGTTCAAACAGTAACTTTGGTTCATCAAGTTGTCATATAGCATTAAAACAAAAAGAAAAAAAAAATTCTTATGTTGTTGTATTAGTATTCTCACGATTATCCTTTTGCCAGACCGTAAGGATTCATTTGTTTTGTGAAAATAATTTTTAAAAAATAATTTCTAGCATTTTTCAATATTTATTTTACAGAAAATAGCTTTATCAATAAAAAATAATTTACAAATCAATAAAAAAAATAAGGTATTGCTCCTAAAAATATCTTCTTCTTTTTAAAAGTGGAAGACATTTTCTCCAAAAAAGCTCTTAAGTAACATAATTTAGTATTGAAACTTAACTTATTTCAAGCAAATTATTATTATTATTATTATTATTATTAGTAAAAATATTTAATATTTACTTTTAAAATATTAAAAATTAATATGAAACTAATTTTTATATTTATATTTTGAATATTATTAAATATACATATTTATATTTTTATAATATAATATTGTTTTTAATAATAAATTATTAATGCAATTTATTATTTTAATAAAAAATTTATTTAATAAAACAATATTATAATTTTAATAATAAATTGTAACATTATCAATATTTTAAATTTGAAATCTTATTTTAATTTTTTTGAAAAATGTTTTTATATGAATATTTTAATAACAAATTTATATAAATTATACTTTATAAATATTTAATAATAAAATTTTTAATATAAAAATTAATATTTTAATAATATAGATATATTAATAGAAATAACATTTTAATAATTGCTATAATATTTTTAAAAAATAATATAATTAATTTTTAATAATAAATATTATTATTTTAAATATTTAATAATATTGTAAGTATCATTAAATGTTATTATTAACGTATTACAATTTTAATATTAAAAATTAATAGTTTAATGATAAATTGTTTTAATATTTTAATATTTATGTCAATAATACTATTTGAAAATTTTAAAATAATATTTTAATAATTATTATATTAATATAAATAATATTTTAAAATATTTATATTATTAATATTTTAATAATCAATAGTATTATTATAAGTATTTAATATTAATATAATATTAGTATTAAATATTACAATTAAAATATTAATATTTTAAAGATAAATATTTTTAATATTTTAAGAATTAAGAATTTAATATTCATGTCAATATTACTTTTGAAAAAAAAAAAGTATATTTTTTTATTAAATAACCGAACAATAAAGAATATTTTTCAACAAATCATTCAACTATTAAAACATTTTTGATTTTTTAAAAAACTTTTATATTTTTCAAAATATAATTTTAAATTAATTTTAATAAAATAAACGAATCTTTAAAAGTTAAAAGATACAATTATAATATCATAAATATTCATGCAACCTAGGTAAGATTGAACTATCTATGAACGAAACATCGACTTTCACATATTAATCTCTATTCTAGCACCCATTCTCATGTTTTGTTCCTTCCTTGTCGGTTCTTTTGTTTTGTCATTTGAAGGCGAAGCGGGGAGCTAGCTAGGGTCAGTCTCAAAATGGGCCATTGATTTAAACTTTTGACAAACTGTCATCAACAGTGTTGGACCTGAGAGAGGAGGATTGAATGATTGCGACGGTAATCGTTTACTCTTCTTCTCTTGACGTCTCTCTCTGCTATCAGAGCAACGGTGGTGCTGGCGTCTGTATCGATGCCATTGGTTGTAATTTCAATTTCGGAACTTGAAAAATGCTGGTCAAGCACATTAAGGGGCGATTTAGAGCTCGAAACCATATCAAATATTGATTGGTATCCTTCATTCTCTATCTCTTGCATCGTATTGTAGCACTTCAACAGGTTTTCCTGCACCCAAATTATCACATAGCAAATATTAATAAAGTAAAACAATCAGTTGGTGGGTTGTTTTTAAACCGAAGTAAGAAGATGAGATTACCTTATTTACATATGAACAGCTGGAAATTGCTTTTCTAAAGCAGGGGAATTGCAAGGGAAAAAATTCATGGGAAGCAGAGAGAAGTGCCGATGCGGCAATTACTGATGACTTGAACTCCAGAAGTTTTATATCTGCTAATTAAACCCAAGAACAATGAGAAATTGTTTTTTTTGAGTTTTGATTAGAGAAGGAAATTGAAGTAAAAGTGGTGGTAGATGCCTGTATTCTCGGCATTTTAATGAATTAGACCTACCAATTTGAGCTTTGAAGATGATTTCAACAGCTCGAGCTTTGAGGGCTTGCCTTAATGGAGGGTCCTTGAGCTTGAAGAATGAAAAGAAAAAGGAGATGAAAGAGAAAGGAGTAATTGAACGCATTCGCCATTTTAGTGCTCCCAAGATTAAGTACTCCATTCGCGCTATTGTTTGTGCATCAAATATTAAACTTCCGTCGCCCTATATGAATTCCACAGCAAATATTTACGTAAGTCCTAGTTTCCACCATATAAAACTTCTCTTGGGCAATGTTACAGTCGTCTACGTCAGTACTTCTATACGAATTTTTACCTGAAAGTCGGTGAGAGAATACTCTGTTTTCTTCATCTTGGCTGCCAAAGAGACGCAAGAGATGGCTACAAGTCTTAGAACCCAAGTCTTACGTTGCTGCTACATCAAGTTGATCTTTGTCAGTTTTGCAGCTCTATGCACTGTATAAATGTTGTTAACTAATAGCACTGAGGGGGGTAAAGATTCTTTACCGGTATTCCTTGGCTTGACAAGAACCGGTCTAGATAATTGACCGCAAGATATGATAAGAAGGGACCAAATTCGCAAGAAAACTGAAACAAAAAGCACATTCAGTGAGTATGCAGAAGCACAATTGAAATCACCACAGCTTTTCTTCTCAGAAAGTAGAAGTAGTTAATTAACTACCTGAGAGATTGAAGCGATTGCTTCTTGTCTGACAGCAATATCAAAATCTCCAGCTTTGAGGGCCTGTATGTAATTCTCGGAGGGCATATGATCGGATTCAACCAGGAAGAGGGAAGGGATAGCAGTAATAGCAGGGCAGGAGTCATTGAAGTCTGTTAATGGGTTTTCAAGATCGAACTCCATCAATTGATTGCTGTTTGTTAAAGGTCAGGTCAGCTTAGTGGCGTTGAAGAGAGATCACCGCTACTATCACTATGTACATTGTTAAATGAGAAGTGCAATGATGATACAACGAGAGAGAGAGAGAGAGAGAGAGAGTTTACGGGTTCTTTTTTCTTTCTCACAAGATGGAGTATGGTACGGAGACTGGAATTTCAGCATTTTGCTATATATTTATAGTGTTTTCTATTAATACTTATGTCCATACTGTTAATAAACTCTCTAATTAAGTTTGAAGACACCAATCAATTAAAAAATAATTAAAAGAATTAAATAATATTATAATAATTGTGGAATAAAAGATGCAATTATCTTTTTATAAAACATTTATATTTTTTAAGTAAATTCACAAAACTATCCCCTTTTAGATAATAAAATTTATTTATAAAACTACACGCTCCTTTAAGAAAATATTATTTTGAAACTTTACATTTAAAAAAAACACTGAAATTGTACGTGTAGCAAATTTCAGTATATATTTATACTTTTTTTTATTGAATTTAGTGTCATAAGTTTAAGTAACATTAATTTAATTAAAAGAATTATACGAAAATCAAATTATAAAATAAAAATTTGTATTCATAAAAATATTTATGTCTCTTATTTATTTTTGAATTGAAAAATTAAATTAAGAAAATTTTAAATTACCTATATATCTATATTTTTTATCCAATAACCACCAAAATAATCTTCTCTTTTATTTATTTTCCCTTCTACTTACATAGTATGTGTGTCAATTCCAATTTGTTCTAGAAACTTTCAAATAGAGACACTATAGAAAATATGAATATGGCACGTTTAATAAATATAAAAATGATAAAATATATAATTAATATAATATATATATAATATACATATCATATTCGAATTAAAATTTTAATAATATTTATATAACTAATATGAAAAAAATTACATAGAAAAAAAATAAAAGTGATAGGTTTGTGCAAGGTTTTAGCATAAATGTTAGGGAGAATATGATATGGTAAATAAAAAATGTCAGGTTAAAATTTAAAATTTAAGTTAATTAGTTTATGTAGTCAAATTTAGAGTTCGAATATGGCTTTCTTTGTTTTAGAAAAAAAAAAAAGATAGGTCCAAATTCGTAATTGACTCATTCTCAACTGCTTTGACTGTTGACCTTCCATTCCATAAGTCATGACGTCTACTCCCAGGGCAAGCAATCACTCTATTTCAAAATTTGAATGATGGTTAGATTAAGTTCACACCACCGCCATCGATTCCAGAAACTAAAAGGTTTTAGTGTTCTAGTTTTGTTCATTTATATTATATAAATAGAGCAAGTAAGCGATCAATTTCCAACTATTTTCACCTTACAAGTTACAAGTTACTATATAATTTCTTTCATTTCGCACCTGGAAACAACTTTGGCAAGTATTTAGTAAGTGATCAACAAACCTTGTGGAAGAAGAGTAATTACCGGTCAAAATATGGACAAATTCAAATCATTTCACGGTACTTGTTTTGATACGTTAATATGTTTAAAAAGATGCTTCTTTATTTTATGCAAAAAAAAAAAAAACGTTTTTCAAGATAATCCTAAGTAATTTTTCAATTTAATATTTTTTTAATGCATATGTTTAATCATTATTTCATAAATATTATTTTTATAATTAATGAATGGATTTTTTTTACATGTGAATGGTAAAGATAAATATATTGATAAAAAAAATAGATAAAAACAGTAATGAACTAAATTCTAATTCAACAAAATAACTATTGATCAAACGAAATTTGGTGATGACACTATTTTTATCATAAGGTAATTACATCAAAATAATGAAGTATAAATTATATTAACTAAGTTAAGTTAAATATAAAATTTTCTAAAAATCCCACTACTAATTTTTTTTTTTTTTAAAGAAAAGGTGAAAGTTTATTGCATTAAATAACACCAAAATTCCTTGATTTACACGCTTTAGTTTTTTAAAAACATTTTTCATAAAATTTTAACGCAACTATCACCTTTTATTTTTTTTTAAATTTTTAATATTGTTTTTCTATTTTTTTTTCAAAATTAAGAACAAAAAAAAAGAAAAAGAAAAAGAAAAAAAATAAAATTTGAACAAGTAAAATCTTTTATTGGGCTTAAGGCCACTTTGGTAAGTTTAAAAGACTTAAAAGTAAAGGCCGATTCAAAAGTCAACCAATAAATCCGAATTTAAAAAAAAGAGTCCAAAAAATAATTTGATAGCCTAGAAAACCTATCTCGAAATGCCGAGGCTCAATCAAAATTGAAAAGCCTGAAATTAAAATCCCAATTAATTAACGAAAACTTAATTTAACCACCCTAAAATTACAATTAATAAAAATTAAATTAAATATTTCAAAATTGATAATTTATTATTCTTGTAATTTTATTATGGTGATCAATTTAGTATTGTTGAAGTTAATAAAAATATATAAATGTACGCGGAAGAGAAAACAATACAGAAATCAAAACCGTAAACAAATCATTTTTATTACGAGATTTTCCTTGTAAAAGAATGATGTTATGGGGTGGATTCATTAATACTTTTCAGTGAACTTTGCATTATTCTATTTGACAGATATTCCTACTGAGATAAGATCAAATTAACTTTTCCTTTTTGTCCAACAAACCAAACTTGAAAGATTCAAAAAGTTGTTCAGCTAAAGCATTCACAAAAATCAAAAAGGTTGGTTCAGCTTTACTTTGTATCATTGGGGGAAGTAGAATGCGACTTCTTCAACTACCGAAGAATTGACGGTAAAAAAAAAATACTGTGTAATTTATATAGCTTGACTAGTTTTCTTAATTGATTAAAAAAATTTACTAGTATAATTATTAGTTAATTACAATGACATAAGAAATTGTTTTAAGAAGTCGAAATGAAGTTTGAAAGCTAACTGAGTATAGTTCAACTGATATGCATGATGTTAATAGATTTTTGGAGATTATAAATTCAAAAAGATTTAAATGTATAATGTCTTTGGTCAAGTTAATTATATAAGGATTGGGTCATGAGTAAACTAAGAATGTAAAAAAAAAAAAAAGTGAAGGTTTGAAGGGCCTAAAAGAGTTCTAATTAAAAGAGTTACATTACACTTTTTTTTCCTCTATGATACAGTTAAGTGATTTCCAAGCTTTTTTTTTAGAGTAATTTTTTTTAAATGATTTTAAGATCACATTTCTCACATCAATTAGGTGCATGTAAAATTTCATTATCGAAATGCATCTCACAAGGATGGAGTGGTAAATGACTAACCCTATATTTTACTCCTTGTAAACCATTAAAACTTGAGAAACATGAAAATTTTACTGCAAATTCACTAGCCGTCGAGATCTATGCTCGGCTCAGAATTAATCTTGATGCAACTGCTCCAATTTTCGGTCTAAACTTTTTCACCGAATTAGGTAGAGGTCCGCCCCTCCCCCCCCAAAAAAAAAAAAAAGGCAAAAGGAAAAGGAAAAGGCGTTCAGCTATGCCAATTGCAGAAGAAAAAAAAAAAGAAACCTACTTACATTTGCCTAATTAATAAAACAATTATTGAACCAATGGCATCTTTAATTTGCCGGGACAAGAAAAGCCTTCCACTAGCAAATAACACGTTCTTTTCCGAACCAAAAAGTCTAAATACCAGTTGTCAATTTAACATGGTTGTTATTTTATGATATTAATTTTTTATCCATATTTATTAAATTTAAATGTGACTTGTTAATGATTCATAACAATTAAACTCATGATCATAAATTACATGTATATAAATTTAATTTATAATAATTATTATCTTTTATAATAAAAGATTATAAAATATCATACACTATTTTAAATACTTTTAAAAAATTTTATAATTATAATTATAATTACTATAATTTTATCATAAGTTGTATATAAAAAAAAAACTCATAACTTTAATGATTGCAATAATCGTTATAGCATTCATCGTATTGACAATCATAATAAATAAAATAAAAAATATGTTCATTAATCTTTATATCAATTAGCATCGGCAACCAGTTGGACGTCCAATCCTCCACCTACGGAATATTTATAATCGACAAAGTACAAGGACAGGGACAAGTTTGAATTGTGTTTCTCCTCGCACCAAACCAGTAACAAATCCAGGTGAAAAATTTTCAAATATTTAACCTCCCACCATTCCTAATTTCCTATATACATACAACTAAAAGTGCTCCAGATATTACCATGCAATAATTACTTTTGGTAATTTGCCATGAAGCAACTTATTCTCATGGCAAGCCATGTGGTTATTACTCGCGCACAGCATTAGAGCTTAAATTGATATATAAGAAAAACATATATAATTTGGATCTTAAATTTCAAATAATAGATAATGTTCAATTCAAATTCTAAACCATCCTCTCACAATAAGATCTTGCAAGGTTTGCATCTCTCTCATCCTTATTCTAAAGGTCTCAATGTATCTCTATATTTATAGTGATAATTACTTGGTCACTAAGTTATTCACGAAGATTTTTTTCCTTACTAAGAATACTTAGTCATTAGATAAGCTTAATTATCAAGTATTCTAGGACCAATAGAATTTTAATAGAATCTAAACTAATTTTCAATTTGAATTTGAGTCAAATACCTAACAATCTCCACATTGACACACATTCCATCAAAACATTGCCCTTTAAGTAATTTCTCTTCCACCATGATTGAATCAGCCTTGAATGCCCATTCTCAATAGGAATTTTCTCTCAATGTCATCTGCCTTTATAGATCATTAGCTAGCAACATCTATCCAAAATCTGTAACATTGGATTAATCTGGGAATCACTCATGGCTCTATGTGTAGGAATGCTCTTCTTGCATGTCTCTAGCCTCATAATCACAATTCGCAACAACATTTAAATTGCATACAAACCTTACTCATGATCACATCATGAAAAGTCTCAAACTGTAGCTTTGATACCAGTTGTTAGGAATAGTGCCGCGACAAAAAACAAACACTAATAAGAAAGAAATAGGAGAACACAATATTTAACATGGTTTGATCCTTCCAGGTTATTTCCATGACCCAAAAAGAGTAAAAATGTCATAACTCATCAAACTTGTAGCTTTTGCATGAATAAAGCTAAAAACCTTCCTTACAAACAACTTGTAATTTTTACACAAAGAAAGTTACAAACCCTCTTCACAATCAATTTATACTTTTATACGAATAAAGTTACAAATCATTCAACACACGACTAGTAGTTTTTGTATGGAAAAAGGTACAAACCTCCAACAAACAACTTGTAGCTTTTACTCAAAGAAACTACAAACCATCCTCCCACAAATGAGATCCCGTAGGGTTTACATCTCTCATTCTTATTCTAAAGGTCTATTTCTATCTCTATATTTATAGGAACAATTATTTGGTCACTAAGTTGTTCACTATGACTTCTTTCCTTATCAAGAATATTTACTCATAAATTTAACTACTAAGTAATCTACAAATAATAAAGTTTTAACAAAATCTAAATTGATTCCCAATTTAAATTTGGATCAAATACCTAACATATATAACATTTAATCAATATAGTTGTACCATATATGTGATCGTGTTTAAATTGAAAATGCTAAATATTTTGTGAAAAAAAGAAAATTAGGTCAATGCCATATGGATGTCATGACACATCCAACAAATTGGTTGTTCATAGACAAGATTTTTACCATCTAGTTTAAGAAAAAGAAAACAATTTGTTTTAATTAACATTGCAAAGGATGTTGATAGTTCCATGAGGTGGACAAATAACTTGATAATGTTTTACAAATGTCACAAATATATATAAGTTTGTTAGGTTAGTAATGTCAAAGATTAAGTTATATATATTAATTAAAAGTTCAAGATATAAATTGCATATTCATTTTTGAATTAACCGTTTGTTAATTGTCCTAAAGATCAGATGGAAAATGTTAGACTTGATGGAAGTTAATTAATGAAGATGTCATGTGTTGATTTTTGCTAAAGCGAACTTATATAATGTCTCTTAATTTCTTTCTCGCAGAAAGAAGACAATGGGTGGGTAGGTACAGGGTAGACCAGCTAATGTGTTTTAAAGGACCAATTATTTATTAAAATTCATTACCAACTTTGATGGTTCAAGTGGTTCGGTATTTATTTTCTTTAAGTAAGGTTTTTAAGTTCGAATTTTATAAATGAAAAAAATCAATGCTAGGAAAATTTTACCTTAAAAAATAAATCAATTTAACTCGAACCTAATTAATCGATATCCAATGAACTTCTGCATACGAGATTTCAACAAAAAAATCATTAGCTCATGTTTTCTTGGTGTTTTATTAATTTTGGTCCTACAAGTAAAATTGTCTCTATTATCCATGTCATTGACTTATTATTAAGAGTAGCGCATAAATCAAGGACACTTTCACTACAACATGCTACTTTTCTCTCTTTATTTTTTTTGCCCAAAATATATCAGAGAATGAGATCATTTTCTTTTCTTTTTTTTTTTTTTTTTTCAAAGTTTAGAATACCGTCCACGGAATAAGTCATTCACATTTGTACATGGCTCTGGTATTGTTCAGTTATCAGGATTCAAAAACACCTTGATTATAGTTGTGAATTTAAAAGAAATCTGTATCTTTCAACCCAGAGAAAGGTCATATATATATATATATAACCTGTTCCTTAATATAATCCAAAAATGCTGGTCCCCTTCTTGACCCGTCTCAATTTAAATATCTCAACCCCTTTCAAAAGCTAATCGGAACACGAGACAGAGTATAACAAAACAGGCCAAACAATCAAATATTATATGGTCATTTTTAAGCGTGATAAAGGGTTCCACTCCAACAGGACTCTAAAATGCAACTACTTTTGAAATTATATACCAATCCATTTAACTACTTTGACTCAAGCCTTTAGTGCTTGAAATCCACATGAAGCTAGTTTCTTTTTCCACTTTTTTAAATTTTTTATTAAGGAGCTAGTATTAGGGCAGATATATATTGATGTTGCCTACTACTTGATCACAGTTACTATTGTTTTAAAAAATTTATATGAAATTGATGGTTGGGACCTGGGGTGCCTTTAGGCAAGGCTTGGTCCAAAGGTGCAAAAAGTTCGGTTGGGGCTGGATATATATATATATATATATATATATATATATATATATATATATATATCGCATTGCTTTAGTTTAATTATCGTTTATAGTATATTAATATGACGATAACATAAAAATATATTATAAATTTATTGTTAAAATTGAATTATTCTAGTAGATTATATAAAATATCCTAATTTGAGTATAACTTTTAAAGTGAATTATAAATATAAATAACATAAATACAACATAAATTCAAAAATCTAATCAATTATATATAAATCATCTATAAAAAAGATAAATATCAAAGTTAAATTCGTTTAGATTGTATTGATATATATTCATATTAGGAAATAAAAATAATAAAATATGAATATAACAATTATTATACAATAACTCATAATTTATAACATAATTTAACATAGTTTTTTTCTATTATTTAATCATCATAATATTTTTTTTCTTTTGCTTCAACACCTAAAGTTTAAAAAAAAATTATTTACATCAACCCATATAATATTATTATTCAATATTTTAATTTTTACATATAATTTATCAATATAATAATTTTTTAATATAATAATATAAAAATCAAAAAATTAATATGACCTCATTTTTAAAAAAAACAGAAAACAAATTATTATACATGTGACACAAAATTAAAAGTTATTTTAAAAGTATCACACACGAACAAGGTATGAAAAAATAACTAAAATACGATATGACACAAAAGTAACATAGTTATGACATGAATATATAAAATGACAATTTTTGACTTTATACAAATACGATGCAAAAAATAATAAAAATATAATACAATATGAAAAATAATAATAACACGATATGAATGCAAGAATTTACTAAAACCAATATAATACAAATTATGAATGTGTAAAAATTTTTATATATGTAACAATAAAAAATTATAACATATAAATGATATAAATATGATATAAATATTTAAAATTATTTTATGTTGTTTAATTAAAGCTTGAAAATTTTAATTGCCACATGGGAAGCAATTGGCTTTCTTATTGAAAATTAATTTTTATATAGTTTTTATGCTATCAGTTATTCCTGTAAGTTGGTGTGTGCTAATTACTTGATAAGTAGGCCCCCGATTATATTGGTAAGTAGCTTGCAAACTTTAATAATTGGGTGACAATCCTGTTAGAACGCCCCATTATATTATTTATAGCCTTTCGAAATATATTCATCCTTTAGAGTTGCTATTTAATTATATCTTAATAATATGCATGTTGGTTATATGATTGTAATCATGAAATTAATAATTTAGTTCAATCATTTACTGTCAATGCTAATTTGATGATAGATGTCATTACTTCAATTCGTAGGTTGTATATATTGTTAAAGGGCTGTATATATACACCTTCAATGTTGTGATATACTTAAATTTGTCGAAATATTCTATAAATATAAAGCAATGATAAATTCCCTCGATTATGAATTAATCATCAAATTTCTCCAAATTTAGCTTTTAGTACATATTTTTATTTTTTAAGGCCAATTTTAAACTTATAATACCAATATCTACTAAAAGAGAAAAAAAAAAGAATTACTGCTTTTTCTAATTGACAATTGGGTTTTGCTATCAAGTAGTTTTAGGTTATGTTTTAAAATTAGTTAATATATTATTTGTAGTAATAATATTATATAAATTAGTTAATAACATTATTTATTATTTTCAATATATTGAGTGGAGATATTATTATATATAGTAATTTTAAAAAATACAATTAAAATATTTTTTAGCAAAATCCTTGATAATTTTATGTTAACATTCCAATTAATAACATACTATATACAGACAACTAATTGTTACCTGGAGCATTTAACATGAAGAACATACAAATCTAGATAGATATATTAAAATTAATTTGAATGTATATATATGGGTTTTGATAATGAATGCCCTTAGGTACTCTTTAATTAAGATTAGTTAACATCATTTATAGTAATAATATTGAATTAAATATAATAGTTGATAACTTTATTCATTATTTTTTATATATTTGATAAATTTATTATTACATATAGCAATCTTAAATACTTGTTAACAAAATCCATATACACAATAGTGTTACCAAAATAAACTATATAATAAAGGCGTCAAATTAAACTACTAGCTCAAGCATTTGAAAATGGTACCCCAGCCTTTGGGCATTATCTTCAAAGAAACTCGAGTTAATACTTAATTCCTAACGCAATCCAAGGCAGCGTTCCTTCTAGATAAGCAAATGGGCGCCATTTTTCTGACAGCCCAAATTAACTCTAAGTTTATAAAAACTTTCAAAACAGTAGCTAGCATGAAATAATTACTTTGTCGCATCGTCTGCTGATATTCCCTTTGTTTTCTTATCCTTTCTTGCTGTAGTTATACTACACTCCCTAGGATTCTTCTTAAGAACCGAGTCTTCTTTATCTATTTTTTATCTTTATTTGCTAATTAAATGAGTTACTTTCTTAATCCTAGATGGTGAAGTAATCCAATTTGAGTGTGTAAATGCAGGGTTTGGACTTACAGATAGAATTAATCCGGGAGACAAAAAGCTAGGGATATCAGAACAAGCCAAATAACTTTTTTGAGAGTTTATAACTTCGATATGCCTTTGAAGGACGTTCCATTTTCTTGACAGTTGTTTCAAGGTTGCTCCAACTCCTTTATTTTTTTTATTTATGGAATTTGCTCACAACTATTCAAAAAACACTCTTTTAGTAATATATGCATATAGTACATTAAAATATTAATAAAATGATCAATTACTACATTTAATATAATGTTATTATTATAAATAACATATCAACTGATCTTTAAAATATTTTAATGATAGTTGTTAACAAAATCCTTTCTATATATATATATATATTTGCCTTCTTTTACTTTTCATGTTGGGTGTTTTCTTTCTTTGAGGATATAACAATGGATT
>JBBYHL010000005.1:9701131-9712383 GCA_038381835.1 Adansonia madagascariensis
TCTCATCAAATACAACAACCCGACTAATGATCACTTTATTAATCTTTAAGTTGTAAAATCTATAACCCTTTGACGTAGAGTACATTTCTCTCGTGTTTCTTTAAACTTTGTCCTCTTTTCTTTAGGAACTTGAGCATAGTAAACACACCCAAAAACTTTAAAATGGTTCACCAATAGCTTTCTTCCACTCCATGCTTTAAATGGAGTCATATTAAATATAGCTTTTTTTGGGCATCTATTCAATAAATATACAGCTGCATTAATAGCCTCAGGCCAAAATACTTTAGACATCCCGTTCTCAAACAACATCGATTTTGCCATCTCCATCATAGATTGTCTTTCTTTCAAACACACCAATTTGTTGTGGTGTATATCTAAAAGCTAACTGCCTGTCCACACCCTTATCTTAACAAAATTTATTGAATTCATTGGAAATGTACACTTTTCCCTTATCACTTCTCGAACCTTTATAAATCAGCACATTGTTTCCCAACAAAGCTTTAAAACTTTTTAAAAATTATAAATACTTCAAATTTTTGTCTCATAAAGATCCATGTCATATGGGTTAAGTCATCAATAAATAAAATAAAGTAACTATTTTGAACATGAGGCAAGGTATTCATAGGACCATAGACATAAGTGTGCACCAATTCCAGCACTTCTTTGGCATTCTATGCTCTTTCTTTTGGAAACAGTTGACGATGGTGTTTGCCAATCATACAATCTTTGCTTACACTCGATTTTTCTTCAATTGTTGGCAACCCATGTACAATATTCTTTTGAGAAAGCAACTTAAAACTATTATACTTCAAGTGTCCAAGTCTCTTGTGCCACAAATAAGAGTCATTACTTCTCTATCCATCAAAATGAAAATTTTATCATACTTAAAAGAGTGGAAAACTACTATTCTTGGTTTGTTTTTTATTGTAGTAAGAATTTTCCCTTTTGAATAAAAAATATGCTCTCAACTCTCAAATTTAAGATAACAATCATGCTCGAAAACCTATCAAATGCTCAGCAAATTACCATTTAATTCAAGCATATAAAAAATATCAAGAATTACCTTGCTTTCTTACTTTGTTTTAATTATAATACTACCCTTGCCTTTCATTTCAACATATTCACTATTGCCTAATTTCACCTTTGAGTAATATGAACAATCCATGTATAAAAAAATGCTTCTTTATTTCCAGTCATGTGATTACAACAAATGTTGCCCAAATATAACACCATTTTTATACTTCTCAAAAGACTTTTGGCAAGCAAAGTACATGTTCCCATCATCTTTTTCCTCTACAAACGTAGTTTATTATTGATAGCCAACATGACAATCCTTTTGCACGCGCCTAGACCTCTTTCAATTATAACATTGTGGCTTGCTTTTGTTCCATCAATCTTTCTTTTCACAATAGTTCTTTTTGCAAATTCTACACCATTTATTGGATCCTCCATCACTTCCTCATCCATCATGGTTACTTTGATTTCTTCCACATGAATTTCTTCCCCTTCTCTACCTTTACCAAACCTAACACCTTTGGAAGATTCACTCTATTTAGGTTGAAATTGATTCTCAACATTCTTGGCATCAAATGGTAAGCTTAGATTGCTCTCTCAATAGATTTTTGGGTACAATGTGACAATCTTTGCTCATAGGATCTCAATAAATCCATCAACCCTTAAATAATCATGGTTGGCAAATCTTTTGTTTCTTCAATATTAGCTAGTATAGGATCAAATTTCCAAACTAATTAGAATTTTATCAACAACTCTACAATCATCTGTAGTGTCTCTGTGGGACTTTATTTGATTCACTAATTTAAACAATCTATTATGATACTCATTCAAGCCTTCAATCTCTTTCATTATTTCATTATCAAAATCTCTTTTAAGATATTATAGTTTACATCTTTATGTCTATTTCAAATTCTTATTGTAAAATTTCCTTTGCTTTCGTGATTTCTTTGCTCGCATAATCCTTGGAGCTATGGCTAGTGAGACTTCTCTTTGAATCATCTGAAGTACTCCAGCATTCACGAGTTTTTTTTCTCCTTTAATTCTTCAAGTTGCTCGCTTGTAACTTCTACCAAAGCCACTAGATCTCTATATTCTTTTTAACCAACTAAAAGACATACAAAAAAGTGAACAAAGTCTACATTTTTGCTACCTTAAAGTTATAATTTTCACCATCAAATTCAGGGACTTGACCATTTTGTAGATTGTACCGAAGGTTGTTAATTAATTACTTTGGGAAGCCATGGCTCTTTACATTCAATTTTCCTTTTTTCTTCAATTTTTTCCTTTTCATTGTTTTCAGGATGTGTAGCCATGATACCACTTCGTTAGTGATAATCTAGAGATGGTAAAGACAAACACAACTTTCTAATGAAAACTATCTTGTATTTGATTTTCTTTTCTTTAGTTTGACTTGAATTCCATAAAAACAAACTATTTATAGGCACATATGATACCTTATTACAATGAACTTAACCTTTAAACGTCGATACACCTATTAATTAAGTATATATGTAGGTAGATACACAAAACCTACAAATACATAAGTGTAGAGATACATGAATAGGAATTAAGTGTATCTCAATCTCCAACCACTCAATAATGAGCATATTACTCAATAACAATTATAAGCTAAAAATCATGTTAGACTCTTAGCTCTAATGATCAGTAATCAAACTCTGATAACCCTAACTATAAAAAAAAACTATAGGCTAAAAATCTAAAATTTGAATGAAGCATGACAATTAATTAATGGCAAGTCATTAGTATCAGTTGTGCCATATATGTGGTTTCATTATTTTAACTCCATGAACCATTGATTTTGGGATAATGATGAATAATTTATGTTTAAAATGCTTCTTACCATTTCCTATGGCATCATATACAATAAAGAATCATAGATAAATCATTCTAAAGTTCATAGTTTTTTCAAATCATCTTTCAAAAAATGTTGAAGTTTAAGTAGAGCTATTAAAGAATTATGGGTGTTTTTAATATATATTTGATCGGTCCAGATGATGCAATGTCTCAAACATGTTCAGAACTAGAAAACTTTTATGCTTTTACGATCTCTTGCATTTCTTGTTAATGCAATTGACTCAAAAAATGCACTATTAGCTCTCTCTTTTTCATTTTTCTTATAGGATTTATCTTTATTTGGTTTATTTGAGACTAATTACTTTTTTTTGCATTCCACCTCGATCCCTTTGCAGTTTTATTCTTTGCCATTTCTACATTTTTAAACTTCTCTAAGTTCTTTTTTTGCATATGAATTACCAAAACTATCCTTTTTGAAGTACTATCACTTAAAAGAAGCCTCAAAAGATCTAAAACTATTGCAACTGACTTGGCTGCCAGTGGCATCCAAACATTGCCCCAAAACTTATGGCCTGCCGATTGTCATGCATGAAATGCTTATAGTTGTTCTCAAACCATTAGCTAATAAGAATTAATCTCTTCCTGCAAGCTAGGTAGACTCTAAATATCAAGAAAGGCTGAGTAACAAAAAATTACTTTTTCAAAACATTGGTTACACACTCAAAATGTTCCTGATGTATGTGATAACACTATCTTTTTTTTGAGATTCCTAGCAGAAGATACTCGAAAACACAATTAATGCACCGGTAAGTTTTTGTTTGAAACAGTGCTAGTCCTTCTAAGCATGTAAATGCACTTACATTAGATTTATTGTGATATTTTAGGAATGACTTATTTTAGTAGCAATGTATAATATGTGGGATCTTATTGGAAGATTCAGTCCACTAGTAAAAGGAAAAAAGTTCATTGACAATCCTTATACTATAGTGAAAAAAGCCTTTTAAATTTTGTGCTTTAGAAATTATAACAATTAAGAAAAAATAGTTAACAGTATTAAGAAAGCCGTTTAAATATTGATAAAATACTAAAATGATATGTGATGTGAAATTTTAAATTTTATATAGAAAAACGACTCAAACCCGACCCATAACCTAAATTTATTTTTGTATAAAATTTAAAATTTTACATCATAAGACACATCAGCATTTTATGAGTATTTAAACGATTTTTTTAATATTGTTAATTATTTTTCTTATTTGCTATGATTTTTAAAGTATATGAATTAAAATATTAAATTTAATAGTACATGAATTAAAATGATTCTTTCACTATAATAGAAGTACTACCAATGGATTATCCAAGTGTTGAATCTGGAATCACGGACAGTTATCACAACAGTGATACTTTCTCCTTTTCTGCTTCTCCGAGCATTTTATTTCACAGCTAAATATGGTGACCGGGGCTGGATGATCATGCTAACAAGCTTCTGGGACTTAACTAATGGTAACGTCACTGCCTACGTCCTCACTTCACCCAACGGCTCTAAGTTTGGTTAGCCTAATTAGTTATATTTGAAACATACCAATTTATGAAACCTGTAGACAGTTCTTCAATTAAAAAACTTAATGAATTCTTGTTTTTACAGGATCTGAGCAGAATGCATAGGGAAATATGCTTGTTTTGTTTCTCCTAGAAGGTATCTTCGCAGGGGTAACACTTGACTGGTTATGGCTCATAGGCTAGTGATGGTAAACTTTTACTTTGGTTGTAAGCTGGTTTTAAGAATATTTCTCATTCTTTGTAGGCATGGTGATTTTCGAGTGGAAGTTGAAATTGGAATTAGTGATCCATCCTGAAATTACTTAATGGTTGAAGACTACACAATACTATACACAGCAGTGCTTAAGTTTCTTATTCATATATTGCGAAATTCATATGCCTTCATGGTTAAGATTTAGTTAATATATCGTTGTTTTTATTAGTCAATATAGTATCATGTATTTTTATGAAATATATTGCCAAATTCATTTTCCTTTCTTATTCAGACATAGCCAAATTCATATGCCTTCATGATTAAGCTTAGTTAATATGTCGTCGTTGCTATTAGCCAATATTGTATCATGAATTTTTCTGAAATATATTGCCTAATTCATTTTCCTTTCTCATTCAGATATTGCCAAATTCATATGCCTTCATGGTTAAGATATTAGTTAATAGGTCGTTGCTTTCATTAGTCAATATGGTATCATGCATTTTTATGAAATAGTTTAATTGACGTCAAGTGAGCTCATCAGCCAATATTTGGTGGGTCCAGGTTGTTCTAGGTATTTTAGGTGAGGGTGTACTGGACTTTTGGGTCAAATTGGTGTACTTGGTTTGGGCTTTGGAGGAACATGGGCAAGGAAAGGATCGCTTTACCTCTAAGACAAAAATGAATCAAGTTCAAACGAATAAATTATTTTATTTATTTATTTTTAATTATGTTTGATTCGTTAAAAATTTTAAAATTTTTGTTTGAGTTTAGTTATTTTAAAATTGAATATGTTTCAATTCATTCCTTTAAATTACATTTTTGTGGTAATTGTTAAATCATATTTATAAACATTATAATTGAAAATACATTTACGAAAATAAAGAAATAAAGAAAGAAATAGGCTAAATCTAAGTTCTTATAAATATAAAATAATGAAATTTAAATATAATTAAATTCAAATTATTATTATTTAAATGTAAATAATAAAGCACCAATATTATTAAGCTATTAAATAAGTTATTAAATATAAAATAATAAAATACAAATAATAGTAATTATCTTTATAGATCAAATGAAATACAAATAATAATACTATTAATTATATTATAATCAAAATAATAAATAAATTTTAAATAAGCTTTAAACAGTTTGTTACATAAATTTTAAGCGATTCATAAACAAGTTTGTTCATATACATAAAAGAACCAAACGTATCTTGTTCAAGTTCGGTTCATTTATTAAACAAACTTTAAAATCATCTTCGTAATTGTTTATTTAATGTAATAAACAAATAAAAATTGAATTGTTCATAAACCAAGCATAGTAATGAAAAAGAAAAAAAAATTATTTTTTTACGGCTTCCTAAATTTCTTTCCATACTTTCAAATAAAGCCTTAAATTTGAAATTTATGTCTATGCATTATGTTTTATTTTTAGTCAACCGTTACATATAAATACTATAAAAATTATTAAATATATTAAAATTCTAAATATTAATACATGTTAAATGTATTATATTAATAATATTTAAATATATCATATTATGTATATTAAAAGAGTTACATTCATTTAGTATTTGTATACCACGTTCAAAACAATGGCGTCTACCGACTACCCACATTACAGAGAGAGATCCAACCAAAAGCAAAATATTACCCGCATGCATTATTGGACTCTGATCAAGTTTCCAAACGGGCTCTCATCTGACCTAACTTCTACCAAACTTGTTGGTTGATCAGTCAGAAATAAGAAAATTCCTGACAGAAGACACGTAGCCATAGGGTCACCAACATTTGTCGTCTCGACTCCAATGAACATTTTTCAGACGTTAACCTCCAACTTGAACTCAATCTAGTACCAACTCCAAATTCTCACCAATCTTTGGTTTTTTTCCATGAAAGTTGCAATTTTCCTTTTGCCTCCCAATAGCGTTAATTTTAGAAGAAAAGAAAGAGACTTGCATGGATAAAAATGGATCTCAAAATCACAATGTAACAATCTCAGAGGAACAACCAAACTTCAAAATATCCAACTTTTGTTTTTTTTGAGTAAAAATATCCAACTCTTGAGTTCTCCTTAGTTCCATGCGTTTTACTCATTTTAGTTTTTCCAAAGGTCAAATCATTAAAAGATTTCACCCCAAAAAAAAAAAACATAAGGTGCCCTGCATTTTGATTTTTTCTATCTTATCTTACCTTCTTCCTCTTATCAAAAGTCAATTCTTTAAATTGAAAAAAAAAATACAAATCGGTCCTTGCCCTGATGTCTGTGGCTGTCAGTGAAGGGGGCAGCGTCCTTTTGGAAAGTGACACTGCATAGCGACAAGACTCCATCGAAATCACTCTCTTAAACATGTTACCTCCCGTATATTTCAGATGTAAATTTACAAAACCGATCCTTTTTAGCATAATCTTTTCGTTTGTATTCACAAAGTAGAAATTTCTTCATTAAAAAATTAAGCAGCTTGTTTTCACGAAGTAGAAGTCTCTACATTAAAAAAATTAAGCAGCTGATCTAATTTGGTTGCTTGTAGTACTTTGCAATACTGAGTAATATTTACAAGGCGACCGACATACTCGGTCCTTGGGATTCCCTTCTCGCTAAACTGTTCTTGTAATTGATTCAATTAGTAAACACTCATTTAAACAAATCTCGAATAGGAGCAATCTTGTTGTAAGAGTCCCCAAAGGCTTCTGCCTTGCAATTTATTGGTTTCCATCACACGAGGTAGTGGGTTA
This sequence comes from Adansonia madagascariensis, assembly GCA_038381835.1. Taxonomy (NCBI): domain Eukaryota; kingdom Viridiplantae; phylum Streptophyta; class Magnoliopsida; order Malvales; family Malvaceae; genus Adansonia; species Adansonia madagascariensis. The sequence continues at coordinate 9,708,452 of JBBYHL010000005.1, forward strand.
AATGATATGATAAAGAAATGACATAAGGTAAATAAAATAATAACAGTGTATATTATATAATGCTGCTCCTCATCCTAGACCTCGTCCGCTACAAAATGTCAAAGAAATATGAAGAAGACGAGCTGTAATTTACAGTGGCCAAAAAGACAAGAAAAAACGACCCGGCGTTAGCCCCTTTTAATTGTCTGATAGCTCTGAAAGCTTCACGTGAATCCCCGACAATCTCAGAGGACGACCAAAAAAAAAAAAAAAATTAGTAAGCGCCTAGCGGCAATAGGCAAAAAGCACGGTGGCACTCGATTACCACTCCCCTACGCTACCCAAACAGTGAAACCAAAATTATGGTAAGGGGCAAAACCGGGAACGTAACAGATGACCACGAGGGTAGTGGCAGTCTAGACGATTGGGCCGTCTCAAACTGCAGAGAATCAACGGCTAGGGGCATGTTCTCTTGATCCGGGCTGCACTTGGACTCGTGAGGGTGCGCACTGTACATTATGGCCCGTAGTACGGCTGAAACGGTGGGTATGTAAGCCGTTTTGTTGCGCGCAAGGAGCCAAGTCAGCCCCATGAGCTGGCAGTCTCGGTTGAACATCTTGCTGGCTCTCTCGCTCGTGCTCCTGTCTTCCGTTCCGTTCTTGTTGTACCCGCCTTTGAGCTGTAATTACCAACAACAAAACAAGGGTGTTCTAGAGATCATGATTTGGTTAAAAAGCAAGCACTTCCCCAGCAAAGAGTTGTCGCATGAAAGGGGAAAGCTAATGAGGAAGGAAATCCTGGCGAAGGGTCTAAAATTGTTTGCGATGCAAAAGGATGATAGCCTCATCGATCCGCATGACAATGTCACTGTCTTGGGTCTACCAGAATAAGTTTGGTTAATTTGAAGTGTCAAAAGAAGACCGTCCTCCGCCTAAAAGAAGTCCACTTTAAAACTACTCCATGTGACCATCAAAACTAATCCTCATTTGCCCATGGCCTCTAAATTTTTGTAACGCAATCCTTTTGTCAACCAATTATCAGTTACTTATTAAAGCATTTCATTGATTAACGATAGGAATCTAATAGCGGTAAATGCAAGCACAATTGTATTCTCATTAACCAAAACGAGATTTACGACAACATTCCTAGAAAAAGAACAAAGACTCCGAGTTAGAGTTAATGCATTGCATTCCCATGAAAAGATTTTCTGGTTCATTAACTACCTAAAATAATATATGTAACCAGAAAAGGAAACAAATTTCATTAATTACTTACCTTTTGAAGAGCACCCAGGCATTTTGTACACCCAGCATAAGAAGAGTTCCTGCAATTCCTCTCCAAATTCTTCACAGCAGCTGTCGGTGTCGCGTTTCGGAACCCGGAAACATTAAACGCAGCGGGACAACTCAAGGAACTAATTTGATGTAGCCTTATCCCACAAAAACATAGAATCGCATCGCAACTCGCGTTTGGCTGAGGAATCCTCACGCTCTTGCTTAACAATGCGTTTTGCAACGAGTTAACACACTTTTGCGAATCATCAGGCCTCATGGGCTGCTCCGGCTGCTCCGATTCCGCTGGAGAAGGAGCCGGGACTTCTAAAGCATACCTGGCATGAGCTGCATAGAGCCAAGCTGCTAACACGGGACAGCAACGGCTTCTGTCCAGGTTGTGTCCACAGGCGTCGTTGACGCCGCCAAATAACTCGGCTGACAGGTCGAGCCGGCAAACTTGAGCTTGGATTTGAACTGGAAATGCGGGAACCGTGTTTGGGGATGGGTAGTCCTGACCGGAAACTGGTTGAGCAAGAAAACTGCCCAGAGTATTACGGAAGAGAGTGAAAGAAAATAAAAGTTGTACAAACGTGGAAAGGAAGGAAAAAGAAGCCATGGTTTTTTTACCCGGTTTCTTTTAAGTTGATGATACGGTTTTTAGGGTGTTCTTTTGAAAGCAAAGAAAAGGAGAAAAGATTGCTGGTGAGTTGGGTAAAAATTAAGCAGGCGACTTTGAATCTGCTTCCATATAGATTCAATTAGATGCATAGGAGAAAAGGAAAGAGATTCAAAAGGTAGTGGTGATTTGCTTTCTGCCTTAACTGAGAACCGACATTTGAAAACTACAAGCTGTAAGCAAACCGTCGAAAAAACGATAAACAGCGGTTTATGGAAGACGAAAAAGCGAAGAGAGAAGAGTGAAAGTCATGAAGAAATGGAGATGGGCGTCTCTTCTTTGGCTCTCTTTCCTCTTGTCTTTCTCTCAAATGAAAATTTAGAAATGACAGATTATAAATATATATACGAGACGAGAGCATCCACATGAAAAGAGAGAGGATATGGCTGGCTTAAGAGATTTCTCTGTGACTTCAAGGAATCATTCATTAATTTATATTACAACTATTATATTCTTATTTTAATAGTAACACTTGGTAGTTCTTGCCCTGATTCTAGCAACACAACAGTACGAAGTTTTCAAAGGAAAGGGTAAAAAGAGATGGGTCCACGGAGAAACAGAAGAGATTCGTTGCATTATAGGCTTATAGGAGAGAGAGAGAAGGGGGGAGAGAGAGAGAGAGATTGGGCCTTGAAAAGAAAGGCTGTCTGTCTGTCTGAGAAATTGGCAGCTAGTGCTGTCCTTTTCCCATCTATTCTCTATCTTCTTCTTCAGCCTGACGAATGATGACAGCATAAGCACAGTATGATCCGAAAGTGCCCCCCCCCTTTCACTAGGTCATTGCTTACTTTCTACAACTATTTTTTCTTTTGTTTCAAAATTTTTCAACAAATTTTTCAACTTCTAAATAAGTTCCTATTAGGGATTATTCTTTTGTATTAATATAATTAAAACTCCAATGTATAATTTGTATTGAGGTTATTTGTGGATTATCAGTCTAGAAGATCTCCCATATTTTAAAAAATTTAAATAAAAATATCGAGTTAAAAAATAAAATTGAACAAAAACTAAAATTCATTTGAAAATCAATGAGTCCTTGGTTTGATATTCATACTTCCGATTTAATTTAATTTATTTTTTAAATATATATTATTTTTATATATTAGATAATTTATATTATATAAAAAATAAATATATATAAATTATATTATAAAAATTAAAAATATATTAAATTATTCTTCTTTTAAATTTTAACAAAAAAATTAATAAAGATTAAATATAAATAACATAAGTTTCTTTTAAAAAAAAAAAAATCATATAGAAGAGCTTAGACCGTCTAGTCTACTCATAAAAATATTGCAAGATAAAATGCCCCTACCACTTAGAGGTGACAATTGGATGGGTTCGGGACGGGTCATTTTGGGTTTGAGTTTTTTTGTGTTCGGATACATTCGGGTTCAGGCCAATAGGGTTCGGGTTTGGGTTCAGGTCGGGTTTGGGTTTAAGTATATTTTATATTATTTTTTTATTTTATGTTAAATGTAATCACTTTTACTTAATTTTGAATTCTAAGCTAGGCACGAATTTTGCCCTGTCTAGCCCGAAAAAAATTTTAGTTCAGTTCTATGAGTCTATCATGGCTCGAAAAATTTTTGAATTCTAAGTACGGGGTCAAATTTATCCTGACCGACTCATTTAAGTACAAATCATTGTTCATAATATTAAAAAGTTATTTTTATATTAACATTTACATATTTTATAATTAAATTTAAATAAAATATATTATTTTATTTTAAAAATTACTATTTCAGGTTAAGAATATTTGAAACTTAAAATCTAAGACCTTGGCTTGATCATGCCGGGCCTATTGTGTTGGGCAAGCTATTTGGCTTATGGATAGGTCGTCTAGCGCATGGGCAAGTCTAGTTGCTAGTTTAACATGTGATTTTTTTCATTTGTGATATGGTATTATCTATTATAGATTTTATATTTTTTAATTTATTTATTACTTTGTTATATTGTTATCAAACTCTAATTATTATCATTACTTGAAATAATAATAA
>JBBYHL010000005.1:9726353-9739456 GCA_038381835.1 Adansonia madagascariensis
GGTCATGGATGTTTTTATTCCTTAAATAAGAAGTAGTAGGGGTAGAAGATTTCGCTTTGTCACATATTCTTCTCTGGGTCATGCTAGAAAGGTAGTGTGGAATTGGAATGGAGTTTGTTTTTGAACCACAAGATTGGTGTTGATATAGCACACTAGAGATTTTTTTTTTTGGAGCAAAACTGAAAAACCAAATGCAAAATTAAATGACAAAGCTGGAGAAAAAAGTGACATTAGTTTGATAGGAAAGCCTGTGGAAGATGCAAACAACAATAACTTTGGGATAAAATAGTAACAAAACATAACTTGAAGCATTGATGAAAAGAAAGGAAACTAAAATTATCCATGATTGCATCCGAGATAGCTGTGAAAACCAATATCATATCTAAGATTCTGAGAGTCTTCACTGGTTGGAGAAATTTCTAGTAGGATGGAGTAAAGAATTTACAGATGTTAGAGTAATCTCTAAACAGATGAAAATGAGGGAGTTAATGGTTTAACCTGTTGAGTATAGTGATATTTTTCATCAACATATTGATTAAATTTACTATTGAATAGTCTTTTCACTTTGGATATTTTTATAATCTTTATTTGACAGCTCTTTAAGTTTTAACTAGTCTTTAGGTTTAATTATGCTTAGTGATTTAACTAGTCATAAGACTTACCTTTATGATATGACTAGTCATAATCTTTATGCTTAGCTAGTTTCTATGATGCATCTTTGTAGTTTGCAAGTCACAGGCTTTAATAATTTTTGTCATTTAGTGATTTTGGCATTTTGTCTTGTAGTAATTACTATATATTTGAGTAAAAGTTTAAGCTTATAACAACAAGAAGTATTCCATACAAGAGTTTGTTTTCTTCTATTACTTCTTTAGTTTTTCTCTCCCATTTCATCTTTAGCTTTTTTTTAACAAATCCATCAATTGGTATCAAGAGCTTTTATATGTTCTTAGAGGGCCTAAACTATTGAGAGTTAAGTGAAAAAAAAAACCAGTCAACACTTCTCAACCAAAAATGGCTTCAAATAGTTGTTCTTTGCCTCAACCACTTATTTTCTTGGGTGAAAATTATCAGATAAGGGTTATTAATGTGAAGACATGTTTGAGTGCTTTTGATCTTTGGGAAGTGGTTGAAAATGAGAAAGAGCTAACTAACTTACAAGCAATCCAACCATAGCTCAAATGAAGAATTACAGTTAAGAGAAGGCAAAGATATAGGCCAAAAGCTGTATTGAGTTATTGATTTCTGATGAAATTTTCATTAGAATCATGGCATGTGAAATAGCAAAACAAGCTTGGGACATGATTAAGGAGGAATTCCAAGGCAGTGACAAAACCAGACAAATGCAAATGCTTAATCTAAAAGGAGAACATAAAGTCTTGAATATGAAAGAGTTTAGAACTCTAAAGGAGTACAAAGATAAACTCATGAAGATATTGAATAAGCTTAGATTACTTGGAGATTAGATGCCAAAAAAAGGTTGTAGAAAAAGTTATTGTCAATTTACCTAAGAGGTTTGAATCCAAACCTTTTCACTTAAAAACTCCAAAGACTTGACTAGATTTTTTTGGCAAAATTAATGAATGTAAAGGCATTAGAGCAAAGGATAGCTATTAGGCAAAAGGATGCAATAGAAGGTGCATTTGCAGTTAAAGAGAAATGAAAATTGTAAAATGAGGGCAGGAACAAAAAAATCAAAAGATAGAAAAAACAAAAATTTTAGAAATAATAGAAAGAAAGAAAAATTTCCACTATGTTCACACTACAAAAAAACCATACATATGGAAAAATATTATTGGTATAAACATGATATATAGTGTAAGTCCTGTAAAAAGCGTGGCCACATGGAAAAGATTTGCAAAAACAAAAAAAATAGTAATAGGATTGATAAACTAAAGTTGTAGATATCCCAGAGCAACATGATGAGCTTGATTTTACTGCTTCTTGCTGTGCTACAAAAAATTTCTCAAGTACATAGCTCATTAACAGTGGATGCACTTATCATATAGCATCTGACATAAACTTATTCAAGCAGCTTGACTGGACATTTAGTTCCAAAGTCAGAATTGAAAATGGTGAGTTCATAAAAGTCAAAGGAAAATGAGTTATGATAGTTCAAACATCATCGTGTATAAAACTTGTTTAGGACATTTTATTTGTACCATAAATAGATTAGAATATATTAAATATAGGACAGTTGCTAGAAAAGAATTATTCATTAGTAGTCAAAGACAGAACATGCATTATTCATGATCCTACTGGCCTTGTGTTATTCACTGTTAGCATGAAAGAAACATGTTTCTCCTTGGATTGGTAACAAGCAAATTCATCTGCATACACTAGTTCAGTAAATGAATCTACATTATGGCATAAAAAAATGGGACATTTCAATTACATTGTACTAAATTATATGCATAAAAATGATTTGTGTTAAACATGCCTACTGTTAGTGATTGTGTGGGTATATCTGAAATTTGTCAATTGAAAAGACAAAGTAAGCTATCATTCCCAATCAACAAAGTGTAGAGAGCTTCTAAAAAGCTGTAGTTGATTCACACTGATGTTTGTGGACCTATGAGAACCTTATCCTTGAATTGTAATAGATACTCCATTCTTTGTATAGATGATTTTACTAGGATGTGTTGTATATACTTCATGAAACAAAAGTCTGAGTTAGCAATAGTGTTTCAAGATTTCAAAGTGTGGATTGAAAACCAAAATGATTACAAAATCAAAACCATAAGGTCAGATAAAGGTATTGAACATACATTTGATAGATTTAATGAGTTTTATAGAGTTGCAGGTATTAAGCACCAATTGACACTAACTTACACACCACAACAAAATGGTGTTAATGAAAGGAAAAATAAACCATCATGGAAATAGCTAGATGCATGATGTTTGAAAAGAAGCTTCCGAAAAAATTCTTGGCAAAAGTAGCAAACACTTCAATCTATCTTCTTAATAGGCTACTTATAAAAACCTTAGAGGGAAAAACTCTATACAAGGCATGATATGGTAGCAAACCATCAGTTTAACATCCTAAAGTCTTTAAAAGCAATTGTTATGTGCACGTTCTTAAGATTGAAAGGGACAAATTTAATCAAAAGGAAGAAATATACATTTTTTGTAGCTATAGCTGTCATAACAAGCCAAATACGAATTTGGCCGCCAGACATAAAAGGCGGGAGTTTCCACTAATCTTTTTTAAAAGTGTGATTAGATTACCTGTATGAATCTATTCTTTTTAAGGTTATCCTAAGCTTGACTAAGGCACCCTAAAAGAATAGGTTTTGGTCTATGTTCAGAACTAGATTTGAGAGTTCGATTACGTGTGGGGAAGGATTGGTACCACAACAATGGCTGTCACAAAGGCAATACCTAGTTAGCCTAATGTTGAACTAAAGGTCCTATAGTTTAAAAAGCCTTGATTTATTCTCCGAATATTTAAGTATTTAAAATATTTTCTAAGGAATTCTCTATTATACTGGTGGTATGGCTGAGAATAATTTTCTCACCTCAAGAGTTTTTAAGGAAATTCATTTGCTTCCTTAAGTCCATTTGCTTCATTTTAATGTTTTATGAAAAATAAAAAAAAAATCTAAATTTTATCTAAACATGTAATTTATTTATTTTTAATCGAAAATTAAATATGAAAATATTTTTCAAGAAATTCTCCATCATACTGGTGGAATTTCGAGAAATATTTCCTTACCTTAAGAGTATTCAAAGGAATCAGTTTACTCCATTGAAGTGACTTCATCGATTTATTTTAGAATTTATGTAGAGAAGTAAAAAATTTCAAATTTTTATTCTTATTTAATTAAATTTTTTATTTATAAAAATTAACTAAAATCTTTAGTATTGAAAATTATCGACTAAATATTTCATCATGGTGGTGGAATTTAATCAAAATTTTCTCACCTTGGAAAACCATTTGCGACTTATTCAAGTTCCACCATTAGAAGGATCCTAATTAATTTTAATTAAGATAAATTATTTCTAAAATGCGAATAAGCTATTTTATGAATTTTTTATTACTCATTGATATAAGTATATATGTAATTTAATTATAAAAGATTAAAAGAAATAATTAAATGAACAACAAAAATAAACAATAAATAAGGAAATAAATAAATAAGTAGTGGAGATAAATTTATAAAAAATATACATGTATAAGTAAAAATAAAGTTTAAAGAATACAAAAATAATTACACAAAATTATTCACAAAAAATGTAATAAGAATCTTTTTTTAAAAATATATATATTTAAAAAAACAATATTTATAATAAGTAAATAAATCAATCAATACTTTAAGGTTGAGACTCATGTGGGTCATTAGGGATCAAAGTTAGGTCCCTTTTATTTTACAACTTTTTTTTTTTTTGCTTTTATCATGAAGAAAAAAAATGCTTTCAACCTATTTAAACTTGCAAAACAGATTTTGAAGAATTGTTTTGGTCGAAAACTTCATTTAATCACCATAAACTTTCAACTTTCCATTCAAAAAAAAAACTATGATAAAATTTTTTATAAAACTAAGAATATTAAAACAGTTTTGATGTTGCAAATTCAAAGAAAAACTAAAATATTTACCTAGAGAAAAGCCAATCATTCTTTCCAAATCCAAGCTTCTCAGAACAATTTACCTAATAATTTTTTCTTTTCTCTCTTTTCTGCATTTTTTTGTCTTTTTTTTTTGTCCTAATCAGAATTCTTAGGTCTTATTTATAAAGGAGATTAGTGGACCAAGCATTAATGATGGAATAAAAAACCCTAATTCCCTTTCCAAAATTTGGAATTCAAATCCCACAATTTTAGCTATGTTAACTCTAATTTTACAGATTTTTGGCAATTTGATTTTAATGATCTTTGACCAATCTTCATCTAAATTCAATCTTAATAGATTTAGTCATAGAATTGGAAATTTGTAATTTTAACTTTTTTTTCTTTTTTTTAAAAAATAAAGATAAAAATTTCCTAAGGAATATGGGCTTTCCAAATATTGGATTATGGAACCCAAACCTAAAATCGGGTGTTTGCAATAGTAGCATCACTGAAGGCTACAGAACTTACAATCCATTTATAGGCAAGGTGATTACAAGCAGAAATGTAAAGTTCAATGAAGATGCAGCATGGAACTGGGAAAAATCTAAAGTTGAATTTGTTGAGCAAACTATAGTGGATTTGAACTATCAACAACAAGAAGAGTTTATGTTTGATGATGAATCTACTAACCATGATCCAGTAAGAGGAACTTAACCACTTACTAACATATACGAAAGGTCAAATATTGCTATTCTTAAACTTGTAAACTTTGATTTAGCCTTTAAATTTTCAAAGTAGAGAAATCCCATGAAGGAGAAGATTTAAATAATTGAAAAAAAATCAAACTTGGGTGCTAGTAGAGAAACCTAGCAACAAGAACATTGTTAGAGTCAAATGGATTTTAAGAACAAAGTATAATGCAGATGGTTCTATCCATAATCTCAAATCCAGACTAGTTACTAAAGGCTACTCTTAACATTTTGGTATTGATTATTCATAAACTTTTGCTCCTGTTGTAGTGTTGGATATCATAAGACTGTTATTAACTTCAAACAGCGCAGAAAAGTTGGAAAATATTCTAACTCGATGTCTAATTTACTTAATGTAGCTCTTTAAGAAGAGATCTACATTAAGCAACCTAAAGGTTGTATTGCTAAAGGGAATGAAGAAAAGGTTTATTTACTAAGGAAAGCCTTTGTACGGATTGAAACAAGCTTTAAGAACTTGGTATTCTAGAATTGATGATCATTTATTGTTTGGGATTTAAGATATGTCTTAGTGAGGCTACATTGTATGCCAAGGTTATTGACAAAAAGGATTTGATGGTTGTCTTTTTATATGTTGATGACCTATTTATGATAGAGAGCAATTATGAATTAGTGCAACAATTTAAAGATCAAATGATGAAGGTTTTTGAAATGATAGATTTGGGAGAGATATCCTACTTTCTTGGAATAGATATTTTACAATCTCAACAAGGAATTTTCATTTCTTAGTAAAATTATTCCAAACAAGTGCTAAAGAAATTTAGTATGGAAAATTACAAACTTGGTTACACTTTATTGGCTCAAAACGAGAAGCTTGACAAAAGTGACAACTCTACCAAGGTTGATGAGACAAATTATAGGAGGTTAATTAGGTTCTTATTGTATTTAGTAGTAGCTAGACTGGATATAATGCTTGCAATTAGCTTGCTTTCCAGATTTATGCATTGTCCAAGTGAAAGTTATCTCAAAATAGCTAAGATATTTTTGAGATATATTAAGGGAATAATTAATTTTGGTGTTTTATTTCAAAAATCAGCTAAAGTGAAATTGTTGGGATATGAATATAGTGATTGGGAAAGATCTTGTAATCATATGAAAAGCTTTTTAGGCTATTTGTTTACACATGGTTCAAGTACATTTGCATGGAACTCAAAGAAGCAAGAAACAGTGGCTCAGTCAACTGCAAAAGCTGAGAATATCATAATAGTAGCCACTGTGAATTAAGCAATTTGGCTTAGGAAATTGTTGAAAGATTTAGGCCTAACTTAGAATGAAGCAATTGAGATAAAGCGTGATAATTAGTTAGCTGTGGCAATGGCTTTCATGGAAAAACCAAGCACATAAAAATTAAGTACAATTTTGTTCAAAAAGCAAAAACAGAAAATAAAGTGAAGTTGGTCCATTGTAGCTTATAAGACCAGCTTGCAGATATTCTAACCAAAGGCCTACCCGTGGATAGGTTTAAATCATTAAAAAAAATTCTTGGTGTTGAGTGTTGAGTGTAATGGCATTTTTCCTCAATACATTAATTAAATTTACTATTGATTATTGTTTTCAGTTTGGATGTTTTTGGGTTTAGGGTTTGACAACTCTTTATGATTTAACTAATCTTTAAATCTGATTAAACTTAGTAATTTAACTAGTTATGAAGCTTATCTTTATGATGTGACTAGTCATAATCTTTATGCTTAAGTAGTTTCCATGATATGATCTTTGTAGTTGACAGGTCATAAGCTTTAATGACCTTTTGTCATTTAGTGATTTTGTGATGTAGTAACTACTATATATATGAGTAATAGTTTAAGCTCGATACCAGCTTGTTTTCTTCTATTCTATCTTTAGCTTTTCTTCTTCATTTTCATCTATAGTTTTTTTCTCTCCTAATTTCATCTTTAGTTTTTTTTTTCTATAATTCCATTATAAACATTAAAACAATGTTGGGAAAAATGGTGCTAATATCATTTTAAGACATGGATGTATGGGTAAGTTGAATCAAAACTGAGATAGATCAAGTGGTTGTAACTAGTAAGGGAACTTGGTTTGCATGTTATGGGCTTCCCATCCAAACTTGAAACTTAATTACTTTCAAAATAATGCAAAAAAATAGGGCAAATTTATTGGGATGATCAAGTAATCATTTAAGTATTAATCACTCTTAAGAGAAAACATGTAGATTATTATAAGGAAATGGAAAAGATTAACAAAGTAATTACCTTACAAGTGGAAAATTCTGAGCTTTTTATTGGAGTTTCTCTTATTGAACTAGTTGTATGCCAGCTTCTCTTATTGTTGTGAGAATAAAAATAATCTATCATCCCATAATATTGGGTCAAGCATGAATTTTAGATGTAATGGACTCATTAATTTGATGGATATTCTAAGATCTAGATTTTTGGAAGAGAAAGAGGTCACCCTAAAAGACTAAGTTTCAAAAATAAATACGAAACTAATTCTAAAAGACATAGCTTTTGACAAAAAATATGACACTAATCCTAAAAGACTCGATTTTTATGAAAAGTACAAAATTAATCCTCAAAAAACTTGACTTTTATGGCCTTATTTACCTATCTCGTCATGAAAGTGCTAATAGGTTCCTAAGAACTCGATAATATTACAAAATGACAAAAATACCCTTTAAATTCATGTTTGAGATAAAGGTGCTATGTGACCCTAGAGGACTCTAATTTAATTGAAAATGATCAAATTACCCTTAATGTGTAATTTCATGCTTAAAATGACCTAAATAGCCCTAACATGATAGGGACTGATTAAATGTCCGTAGAAATTAGGTAAATTGCTAAATGGTCCCTACATGATTTGAATATGCATGAAATGGTCTAAATGTGTTTGAAAATTATGGAAAATTGCTTAGCAACCCTTATAGGTTCGGATAAGTTAAAAAGTAATCCAAAATGCATGAAATAAAATATGGAAAATTGCAAATAAATCCTTAGACATTTGGCCAATCCTAGTATGACCCTAAAAATTTATGAAAATTGCACAATGGCCCCCTCATTCGACCAAGCTTGAAAATAACCCAAATGCATATGAAAATTATGGGAAATTAGAAATTGCCCCCTAAAAGTTCAAACAACACTAAAATAACCCCTAATCTCTAGAAACAAAATTAAGGGAAAATTACAAAATCTCCCCTTGAGTATTCAGCCAACCAAAAATATACCTACAAAAATATTTTCTACCAAAATTGAACTCATGCATGACTTTAAACATTAATTTCTTATCATCAAATAATCTTTTATGGACCAAAAATACTTAACACAATAACATCCACATCCAATTCAACATATGAATATAGAAATCAAGAATCAAAATTGAAATGAAAATATAGCACAAAATGGATAAAATGATGCATGCAAGATATGAAATATCATGAACTATAACACTTATGGAATCAACACTTAGAATAAAGATGTGTTAAAATGAACTTTTGTCCAAAACTTTGGGTTTTGTAGAATTTAATACTAAAACTTCTTAAAAAAAAAAGATCATTACTCTAAAGTTTGGCATCCATATTTGTTGTTTACACCATTAGTACAAACTTTCACCTAAATTAAATTAGGATTATGAAGCTCCTAAAGATAAGGAAAAGTGGAAATGGAAAAAAGTAGAAAAAAAAAAGCCAAATTTTGAATGACTATACCTAAAAAAGCTTTGAAAACTTTTTTCTTTCAATTTCCTTTCACCATATGGCTAAGAAAGTTTATTAAGGATGTCCCTTATATAAATAAAGGCATTAGCCAAGGACTAAATACCTTAGCCAAATGCTTTTTTTTTTCTTCTTTTTTTTTATTTTGTTTATTATTTTTAATTAGCCTAAACCATTAGGCTATTTGGTGGCAAAATTTTATGGTGCATCAAGGACACATGCATCATAGGTGGAAATGGGTTAAATGTGTATGAGACACATGTATCTAAGGTGGAAAAAAATTGAAAAACAATGAAATCAAAATAAATTTTAAATTAAAGAATTTAATGAATTATTTAAATTCAAATTAAAAACTATATATATATGTAAATTATTATTTAAAAAAAGAAAGTAAAGTTAAAGACTTTAATTTGTTAATGTTTCAAAGTATTTGAACTTAATTTTCCAATATGTATGAATAATTGGTAAATTAAAAATCAATTATGCACAAAACTATTTTATTATATATGTAAATTAAATTAAGTAAATATAATTCAAAATTTATTTGCAACTTACTTTACAATTTAACCCTTCGCGGTATAAATGCCGATACCGACATTTTCATTTCATGAATTTTTTATTTTTCAAAGAAAGTATTAATACAATTTTATCACATATGTATCAATATTGCATGGGAATGTATTGATATACGCTTGAATTGTATCCATACTTTGAGGTCCTAAATGATATAATTCAATTTTGTTTAAAATGTATTAATGCCTAGTATCGATAATTGTTGGTATAGATACTTACACCCAAACTTTGAAATTTTGACCTTTGAAGGGCAAGGGATCAATCCTAACATAAAAGGGGTGGATCCCACTTGGACTAATTATCCGATCTTAGATTTTGGGTGCTTCCAACTATTTAAGAGAGGGTCCAAACAAAATAAGGTGTCTACACCTATCAATGTTTTCGACTTCCACCTCTTGCCAACTTCCATGGCTGCTTCAATGTCTTGGCTCCATTCTACCTCCTTTTCTCGGTGTTATCGGATTAAGGTAAGGATGTCAGTCTTTTGCTCTTGTAGCTATTGCCCCATAGTTTGGATAGTTGCCCGAAGGACTTCTTTCTCGGCTTGTAACTAGGACACTTTTCCCTTTTCTTTGACCAATGCTGCACTAAGCTGTTCATTTTTAGTTTCCTCTTTAGCTTGGTCAACATGGAGAAGCGTGCATTTTCCCATCCTTTTTGCTTGCGTTTAATGGTTTTTTAACTTGACTCTCCGAAGCTCTATTCTTTCATACCTCTAATTCTCGTCAAAGCTTTTCCATTTTCTCAATATGTCTTCAAAAAGGCCTATTAGGTCTCCCATAGGTACTAGCAAATTTCACTATTTTACCCAATCAATCTTTATCATATTATATTCTTTTGCCATCTTTTTGAATTTCTTTTGTTGAATAACCAAATCCATCTTCAAATTTGTAATCTCATTTTTAAGCCTTTGATTCTCACTATTCATTCTCTTGTATCTTGTAAACTTTTCCTAGATCAAGTCAATTTCAGAAGGCACAATAAGCTCGTTGAACGGCTATTAGGAGAACTGATCTATGTCCATTAAAGCTTGAAAAAGGTAGTTAGAGCCTGAAAAGTCTGCTTGGCGTGTGACATGGTGTCAAGAGGTTAGCACGTATGTATGAATGCATATGTAGGAGCCTAAAGATTATGGGCAAGTGACATATGTCGAGAGGCAAGCATACGCCTATAAATGCACATATAGGAGACTGAAAAAGCTACTGAAGCTTGAAGAGGCTAGTTAGAGCCTAGAGAGTCTATCGAACATGTGAGATAATGTCGTGCGATGAGCATGCATTTGTGTATGCATTACGAAAGTCTTGAGCCTTTGTGAGGAGGAGCAATGGTCGACTACTGAAGTCATAAAAAATGAAAGCTTATAATAACAAAATAGGAACATTGAGGGTGATGTTTGCTGGTAGGCAAGAATTTTTAAAAGCTGCCAATGGCAAAGGAATCATAACAAGGCAAATCAGGTTGAGCAGTTCATCGCTCATGGGTTTGACCCAGGATATGCCGCTAGCTTTCAAACAAAAAATGCTTCATAGTGTAATTGCGATCATAGTCAATGATGTTTGTCCTGATGTTTATGCAACATATTCTAGCTTTGTTAGGATTGGCTTCTAGAGAGGTGGAATTAGTATCATCCCAGGGTACGAGTACTAGAACTTTTTAATTAATTTATTTTAGTGAGCTTTATTCTCTAAAATGATTTCATAAAGTTCATTAGTATGCATAATATTTTGATACATGATATTTACAAGTGCTTACAACATCGCAAAGTATGAATCATAACATTTGAGACAATATGAGTTGGGTTGCCCCACAGATGGTCATCTTTGGTGATCATTGCTGCTCTCGGGCAAGGATTCATAGGATACTAACATAACATTTGAGAAAAAATGGGTTGGTTGCCCTTTAATATAGTCATCTTTGGTGATCATTGCTGCTTTCGAGCTAAGATCCATAGGATAATTTCCATACATTTTAGTACACCCATCTTCTTGATGCATTTGCCTTTTAGGGAATGTTGGCAAGCTTTATTGTAAACCATGTTACCCCCTAGTTCGTTCGTTGTATGTGTATTTTTCTCTTGTCCTATGTTAATATCTTCTCTGATTGAACCTTTTACTTAAAAACTCAATTGTTTGAGGCTTTTGAACCTTAACTGTAATTTCTCCCCCTTATTATTTTTGCCATTTAACACTACTGGAAAATAACAAAATTGAGAAGAAATGCTTTAAGAAAATAAATACACTTATATATGCACATGTAACAAAACAATATGTACATATGTACATATAGTTATATAATCTATAAATATAACACTGGTATATGTATATTAATTCAACAAAACTATATGCACATGTTATATGTCTGACAAATTTTACATTAAACCCTAAGATACCATAAGATAGACAAGAGATAATAACTGATAATGAGATGCAAAGGATGGTATAAACAATGGCAACGAATAGTAGAGAAGTCGTAAGGCAAAAAGGATACATTTGCAATAGGGAACTTAAGAACAACCATTTGAGAAGGTAAAAAGCATTTATAGCATACATATGCTATCCTTAATTTGAAGACAAGAATTGGCATTGTGTCAAATTTTCCATACAGCAATTTCATGGATTGCTTTTTGCATGACAAAACAAAATTTGGAAAAAAGAAGAACTTCTTAAGACAACCTAAAATCCACAGGATTGACAAAACAAAAACAAATAAGTATAAACAAGAAATCAAAATCCCAATGAAAAAAATAAAAAGAAGAATAATATGATAATAAAGTGAAGTAAAAGAGATGAAAAATATTAATGGGGCTTTACCATTGTTAACCATGTTAAATTGGTCTACAACAAATAGCATACAAGAAATTTTGATTGATGTGGATTGTGGGTGTTTGGGAAATAAGGTTGAAGAGCCGCTATAAAGTAAGAGAATTTTAAAGATGAGATGAGATGATAATTAAAAAAAATTTTCTCTACCTCAATTTTTATTGTATTAGGGATGAACATTGTTTCTGGATGAATTTGGTCTTTGAAACTTTTCAAAAAAAAATAATTTTAAAAGATGATTATTAAGGATAATTTTTGTTCCTAAAACTTTTAGAGATATTTTTATTTTTTTAGACAATTATTGATTATCTTTAATTTTTTTTTTTTTTAAATTTTGTAGTGAGTTTTTAGGTACGAGTATCTAATAAAAAAACAGGGGGAAGGGTCGGGAAACTCGTGACATGGGAGAAAATGAGAAGGGAGGTTTTCTCATTAAGAGGAAGTTTGTCTTCACAATTTCCTTTCTAAAAATTTCTTAATTCTTCATTTCTTTTTTAGGAATTATTTTAACCTATTGTAATATTGAGAAAATATTTCTTGCTCCCGCTGTATATTTTTGGAATTCTCCCAAATTAGAAAGTAGTCTTTTAATCCAAAAACGCATAAGGGCAAGAAAATAGTTTATAAAAAATGCCTAGGCACGAACAAAATAGCTCTCATAGAAACACGCCTAAGGGCGAGTAGAGCAATCTTCTTAAGAAATGCCAAAAGAGCAGTAAGAACATGTT
>JBBYHL010000005.1:9739556-9752684 GCA_038381835.1 Adansonia madagascariensis
TTATAGATGATTACTCTAGGTTTACTTGGGTTCTCTTCTTAAGCTCTAAAGATAAAGCCTTAGAAAATTCATTACTTGTTGTAAAATTATCCAAAATGAAAAAGGTTATTCTATTTCAAGTATAAGAAGTGATCATGGAAAAGAATTTAAAAATATTGGTTTTGATAAATTTTATAATGAAAATGGCATTAGTAATAATTTCTCTGCACCTAGAACTCCTCAACAAAGTGGAGTTGTTGAAAGGAAAAATAAAACCTTGGAAGAAATGGCTAGAACCATGCTTTGTGAAAACAATTTACTAAGATATTTTTGGGCAGAAGCCATTAACACTTCTTGCTGCATTATAAATAGAGCTATGGTTAGGCCAATCCTAAAGAAAACTCCATATGAACTTTTTAAAGGAAGAAAACCCAACATTAGCTATTTTCATCCATTTGGATACAAATGTTTTGTACTAAATAAAGGAAAGGATAATCTTGGTAAATTTGATACAAAAAGTGATAAAGGAATTTTTCTTGGTTATTCAACAAATCCCAAAGCTTATAGAGTGTTTAATAAGAGAACCTTAATCGTTAAAGAATCAATACTTGTTATATTTAATGAAGCTAACTCAACCTTGAGAAAGGTGTCTCTTGATAATGATGATCTAGAGATTTACCAAGAACAAGCATCACACAAGGAGCAAGGACAAATAATAGAAAATCAAGAAGCTCTAAAAGAGGAGGAACTACATGAGCCAACTCAAGTAAAAAGGGAATGAAATCATCCTAGAAAGTGTTATGTTAAAGAAGGTGAGATAATTGGTGATCCTAAGCAAAGGGTAAGAACTAGATCATCTCTTAGAAATACCTATAATTATGTAGCATTTCTTTCACAAATTGAACTCAAGAATTTAGACAAGGCTCTAAAGGATGATAGTTTGATCCTGGCCATGCAAGAGGAGTTAAACCAATTTGAAAGGAGCAAAGTTTGGAATTTAGTGGAGAGACCTAGTAATTATCCCATCATAGGTACTAAATGGGTTTTTAGGAACAAACTTGATGAGCATGGAACAATAGTTAAAAATAAGGCTAGGTTAGTATCTAAAGGATATAGTTAAGAAGAAAGAATTGATTTTGATGAAACTTATGCTCTGTAGCTAGACTAGAGGCTATTAGAATACTTTTAGCCTTTGCATGTTTTAACAATTTCAAGTTATATCAAATGGATGTCAAAAGTGCCTTTATAAATAGTTTCATTAACGAGGAAGTTTATGTTGAGCAACCTCCTAGTTATGAAAATCCTCATTATCCCAATCATGTTTTAAACTTTTAAAAACTTTGTATGGACTAAAGCAAGCACCTAGGGCATGGTATGAGAGGCTCTCAAAATTTTTAATTGAAAAAGGTTTTAATAGAGGCAATGTTGACAAAACTCTTTTTATAAAAGTCAAAAACAAGGACATTTTAGTGATTCAAGTTTATGTTGATGATATTATCTTTGGTGCTACTAATGAATCTCTTTGTCAAGAATTTTCTAAGTTAATGCAAGGTGAGTTTGAGATGAGCATGATGAGAGAATTAACATTCTTCTTGGGACTATAAATTAAACAAACAAAAGATGGCATCTTCATCAATCAAGCAAAGTACACCAAGGAATTACTCAATAGGTTAAAAATGGATGAAGCAAAGCCTTGTTCCACACCTATGAGTACTTCAACAAAGCTTGGAAAGGATGAAGGAGCTAAAATTGTTGACTCTAAACTTTGTAGGTCTATGATAGGTTCATTGCTATATCTTACCGCAAGTAGACCCGACATAATGTTTAGTGTACGCCTATGTGCTAGATATCAATCATCACTGAGGGAGTCACATCTAGTTGCCATGAAAAGAATCTTTAGATATCTTAAAGACACTCCCAATCTAGGCTAATGGTATCCAAAAGAATCATCTCTTGCCTTACATGCTTATTCCGATGCGAATTTGGGTGGATGTAAAATTGATAGGAAAAGCATTTCTAGTACTTGTCAATTTCTTGGAAATATGCTCATATCATGGTCCTCCAAGAAACAATATAGTGTTGCTTTATCAACAACCAAAGCGGAATGCATATCCGCGGGAAGTTGTTATGCCCAAATTTTATGGATAAAATAATAAATGGAAGAATTTGGCATTACCATGGATCATATTCCAATTAAATGTAAAAAAAATACTAGTGCCATTTATCTCACCAAAAATCCAATTCGACACACTAGAACGAAGCACATAGAAATTAGACATCACTTCATTAGAGATCATGTGTAAAAAGGTGATATAGTGCTTGATTTCGTTGACACCTTGCATCAACTAGCTGATATTTTCTCTAAACCACTTGACAAGGATAGATTTTGCACAATTAGAAGAGAAATTAACTTAATGAATGCACCCTAAATTCATAATTTAATAAAATCCTGATACTTTGCCTCAATATTGTTTGCATCATGCATAGTTTGAAAAAATAGCTCTACATACCTACTTGTTTGATGATGTGCACTTGTATGAATTTTTTATTCTTGAATAATTCTGTTGTTTCTTGATTAAATTTTGAATTGTTCATGATAAATGATTTTGATGTGAAAATTTTGGTTTAAGCTACATTTTCAAATGCTTTTCAAAGGACAATTGGATTAAAAATATGCCTGATTTGATACCACCTTAATGGAAATGACCCAATACTAGACCATACATATCGATACTAGCACATTCTTCTTCCTTGTATTAGGACCAATTTTCAAGTATCGATACAAACCCAGAATTGTTCTTTATATCAATACTTGACTCCAAGTATCGATACAATGTATTGATACTCCTCAGCTGGTATCGATACATATCAACTTGTTTTATGTCTCGAGATCGAGTTCCTTATTTCGATACAAAACCCAAAAATGTTCCTTGTATCGATACCACTGTTGATTTAGGACTCCTCGCACGCGAAAAGCTCATTCTCATCGAACAGTATTCATCTTATCTCAGCCTTCTCTCCCTCATTCAACCTTCAATCATCAAAACTCAATATCCTTACACTCTTCTCATAATCCTTGATCCATAAACCGTTTAATTTCATTACAATTCACCAAATCCATTGGAAAATCAACCCATTCCCATCCAAAACATCAACAAATCAAAACCTTCCCTCACTCTAACCCTCACCATTTTTATTTCAAATCCCATAACATTTGTCTAATTTTTTCATAATTTTTGAGTATTTGTTGTTCATAAGCCTTTCCCAACTCAGTTCTTGAGATTGGTTGCGGATTTACTCGATACACACTACAAATTACCACCAAAACTTACTGCCCACTATGTGCTCGACCATTTTCCTAAATCAGACACTCCTTAGCACCTTACCTAGGGTCCTCCACTCAATCTACTTTACCTGCTCGACTTGCTTCTCGACCACTATCGACGAACTTCATCAAAACCCAATTCCACCGCATCTGAAACCTACCAAATCACATCAAACACTTCACCAACACCAATCTTTTCCTTCACTTATCTGAACTAGTATTCAATTCTAATATGTCACCAACTGCTTGACAAAAGTCTTCAACCACCCTCAAACACAACCATGCCTCTAAAGACCAAACAAACCACTCGTCGACAAAGACCTATCACATGTGTTTCCACCTCTATCGCTCGTCAACCACCTTCGACCAAAACATAATCATTCACCACCATCTATGCCTGTATGCCCATCCAACAATGTCAAGTTATCGATTTCCCTTTTTTTAGGTCCATTATGTATCTCGACCTTCAGATTTTTGATACCTTTAAATAGACCAATTTCTTTCTCTCAATGTTTCGATTCGCGAGAATCTTGTTCATGCATTTTTTAGCAATGCCTCCCTTATCATTGATGATCACAATCATGTCATTGCCATTCGATCATATCATTTGGGATAAGATCTCGTAGTTAACTCGACTTCTCTTACATCTGCCTTTGGCTTCCCAAATAAAGGCGTAATCCATAAAGGTTCGGCTCTTGTAGCCTTATGCACCCTAAATAACAAAGCTACCCTCATTCTTCTGGTTGATCGCTTGCTCCATCTTATCGTTTCTCATATGCTCCGTCCATACGGCACCAAACATACTTTGATTAGTGATTCCGACTATTGGTGGCTCCATATGATTCAAACTGGGAATCATCCAAACTTAGCCCATTCATCTTTATGGACCTTGGTTTTTATGTTCGTGGTTGTCATAGCCTCCTTCATGGCGTGGCATTGGGCTACTACTTCGACACTCAAGGTCTTGATCTTTCTTGCGACCCCGAGATTATGGTATGTATCCACTTACCGTTATATTGGTCATAAATCCATGAGGCTTGTCGGGTATGAAATTCAACGTGTCAACTTCGTTCCTAAGGCTCGTTGACAACCCCCTCCACCACTTGCGCAATCGGATGTTCTCGCTCTCAATGATCATGATAAAGATATGGAGCATGATACACCTTTTCTACCCCCAGCTCCTGCTACCTCGTCATCCATGTCTATGGACCTCCAACATATGTACAATTCCATCATGGGGCGTCTTAACACATGGGAGTGACACTTTGACTCTTGGGGTCATCGATTTAATTCCATTAATGCTTGACTTTCTAGTCTCGAGAATAGTCATCAGGCATTGACTACGCAATTCCATAGCTTTTTTGTGACCTTTCATCATCTACCGTCGCCTACTACTCCACCCGCCATGGATCTTTCAGTCGATGAATCTTAGTCATCTTAGCTTTATTTTAGGATGTCGTTTTAGTTTTTCTTTATGGATTCATTTGAACTTCTTTTCTTTGTTTTGTTGACTTTGTTTGTTTTGTTGACTTTATCTCCTTAATGTATCATCTTTACTTGCATTTTATCCATTACTTTGAATTGCTCTTTATTATGCTTTGATATAACAAAAAGGGGGAGAAATGTCATAAATTTGCAATGTGTTGCTATATATGTCTTCCATGAATTTATTATACACTAGATCATGATTATATTGTCATGTTGGAACCCAAATAACATGTTGATATTGAACATTAGTTTACATGATGTAGCTTGATTTTTAATCTTGGGCAATATTATCGATTTGAAATGTTGTAGCTTTAAAGGACTCGATTTACTCAAATTAAAACTTTTGAAAACCATTTCTTTATTGAGGGGGAGTTTTTCTTTAATCTAAAAAACAAGCAAATTTATCTTAAGTTTTGTTATATCAAAAAGGGGGAGATTGCTAACTTTAACTTCAGTTTTGATATAACAAACAACTTAAGCTAAATTAATTTCTACTTAACTTGGTATTTGTGATAAAATTGAAAAACATTTTGAAAAGTACTAAGTTTGTATTTTATCAAAAATATGTTCCAAAATGCATATTTATACTTAGAATATTTTTTAGATATGTTTAAGTTAATACAAGTCAAGAAAAATCATTTTACAAAGGATTTTGAAGGTATGTATCGGTACAAAGAACAAATGTATCGATACTATGTTTAAAACCCTCATTTGCATCAATATTCTTAAGCGTGTATCGATACTCACCCCATGTGTATCAATACAAGGCTTAACAGTAACCTAGGTTTGGCTGAAACCCTTAATTGTATCGATACAAGTGTGTCTATATTGATACAGCTTGCTTGGTATCGATACTTAGTCCCCTATATCAATACATCAAGCTGTAACAGTCACTTTTTTTATTCTTGTATCGATACTATTGGTATTGTATTGATACTATAACGTGGGTCTGAATGGAAACAAGCATTTATGAAGGCTACAACGGTTTTCCAACCACCACATTAAATATCCAACGTTTATGAATTAATTTCAAACTATAAATAGAGGTTTCCAACAACTGAAGAGGTAGAGATACATAGATCATTCAAGCATTGAACAACAAAAGCTCAAAAGTCTTCAAATTCTTCATTTTTACTTGCATCAAATTTGCACTATTCGAAGTCTATTTGTATCTCATTCACCTTATACTTAAATTCTAGCAAATATCTACCTACTAGAGGTTCAATTTGTTTATAAAATACTTTATTCATATCACAAAAATAGGTTGTGTGAAAGTGAGTAAAAATATTTGAGAATTTGGGGTAGAATTCTCAAAAGGATTAAAAGGTTCTATCTAAGCCTTAAAAGATAGTAGTGTAAGGTTATACCTTAGCCTTAAAGGTAATAATTTGATTAGTGAATTGTGAGAATCACTTTGGTAAGAAAGTACCAATAAGAGAGGACGTAGGTGCCAAGTTCAAGGACCGAACATCTATATATTGATTGTTTGTTTTTCTTACCCTTAACTTATTTTATTTTCAAGTTACTTAAAATTAATCAAGTTTTTGTAAAAACCAATTCACTCCCTCTTGGTTCAATCTATTCCTTGAGCTAACAATTGGTATCAGAGCTTTGGTATATGTAAAACATTCTTTTAAAAAAATTAATTATAATTTTCTTTAAATTATTTTTTATTTTTATTAAATATATTATATATATAAAAAATTAATTTTTGCAGTAATCTTTGAAGTGAAAAAATTTTCATATTTTTTATTTTAATAATATATTTGGGTATATTAATAATAATTATATTTTATTAAAAAATTATTTTTATGATAAATACATATTTTTTATTAGTTAATAAAATTACAATTAAAGATTACAAAAATTATATATAAATATTACAATTTATATAATGTTTATATGTAATTTGTGTTATATGTAATGTATGTGTATAAAAAATCTTTAAAAGTAATATCTGTATGTAAATACCAGATTACATAAAAGCATTACAATTTTACATAAAAATATTACTAGATCTGTAATATATATATATATGTAAAATATTATTTTAAGAAAATTAACTATGATTTTATCAAAATTATTTTTTATTTTTATTAAATATATTATATATGTAAGAAATTAATTTTTGTAATAACTTTTGAAGTAAAAAAGATTTTCATATTTTTTTTAGTTCAATAATTTATCTAGGTATATTAGTAATAATTATATTATATTAAGAAAAAATTAATTTTATAATAAAATTTATATTTTTTATTAGTTGGTTAAATTACAACTAAACATTATGGAACTTACATATAAATATTACAAGTTATAGAATGTTATATGTAATTTGTGTTATATATAATGTATATGTGTAAAGAATCTTTGAAGATATTGTTTGTATGTAATAATTTATATATACGCATTACTAGATTATATTCAAACATTACAGTTTTACATAAAATATTACCAAATCTATAATGTATTTATGCAAAACATTTTTTAAAGAAAATTAACTATAATTTCTCAAAATTATTTTTTAACTTTTATTAAATATATTATATATGTGGAAAATTAATTTTTTTACTAATTTTTGAAGTGAAAAAATTTTCAAATTTTTTATTTTAATAATATATTTTGGTATATTAATTAAAAATTATATTATATTAACAAAAAACTAATTTCATGATAAAATATTTTTTTTATTTTTTATTGGTAAAAAAGAATTACTACTAAAGTAAATTTATGTAGAAATTTTTAATTAAAAATTATGTCTGTTAGTGCTTAATTAAAATTCTATGTAACAGTATTTAAAAATTGATATTCTATATGTAAAAACTTTAATTGAGAATTATATACAGGAGTTGGGCAAGATTTATTCGAAAGGATCTGAACAAAATTAAATGCCTACATTATTTACTGTTTATTTTTTGCTTACAAGTTTATTTTTTTGTTTCCATTGGAATGTCATCCTCCCACTATACAAAAATAATCAGCTTTAGCATATCTAAAGCCATGCTCAAGGTGATTCCTATCATACATAAACAAGACTACTTTGCATGTGTGCTTTACGTTTAGTTATGGGGAATTGTACATTTGTTATAATTAAATATACGGAGTCGTATATTTAGTTATAGTTATTCGTATATTTAGTTATGGTGAGTCGTATAGTTAATTATATTTATTCGTACATTTAATTATACTCATTCTTACATTTAATTATACTCATCTGTACATTTAGTTATGGTGAGTCGTACATTTAGTTATGGTCATTTGTACATTTAGTTGTAGTCATTTATATATTTAATTATAACCATCTGCACATTTAATTATGGTAAGTAATGCATTTAGTTGTAGTCATCCATACATTCAGTCATTATTTTTTATATATTAATTCAAGATTTAATATAATTTTTATTTTTATTATTTTTATATAATAATTCAAGATTTAATGTAAAATATTTTTAATTATTATTATTTTTTAAATAGTAATTCAAAATTTAATATAAAATCTTTTTTTATTATTTAATATATATTAATATATTATATTATATAATTAATATATAATATATAATATTTTTAATTTTTTTAAAAAATAATTTGAGATTTAATATAAATATTTTTTATTTTTATTTTTACATAATAATCCAAGATTTAATATAAAATATTTTTTATGTGAAGTTATTTTTAAACAGTAATTATTTTTTAATATAAAATATTTTTAATAGTTTATTATATATTATATATTATACAATATATCATTATGTTATTTTTATAATATTATATATTATTTTATATATGTATTATATAATATATATTATTTTAAATTTTTAAAAAAAGTAATTTGGATTTAATATTAAATATTTTTAATTTTTATTATTTTTAACTAGTTTTCCAAAATTTTATATAAAATATTTTTTATATTTTATTGTATATCATATATTATATTATATAATATATTATTATATTATATTTATAATATTATATAATATTATATATGTATTATATCATATATATTATTTGTAATATGTATAATATATATTATTTTTAATTTTTTAAAAAGTAATTTGATTTAATATTAAATATTTTTAATTTTTATTATTCTTTGTATTAATCTAGTATTTAATATAATTCAAGATTTTTTTTATAATTTGTGGGGGGTTGATTCCCTTACAAAGGGAGCCGACCCCCAACATATATAATAGTATAATATATTATATATAATATATATTAATTTGAGATTTAATATAAAATCTATTTTTATTTTTTATTATTTGTAAATGATAATTCGATTTAATATAAAATAGTTTTTATTTTTTGTTATTTGTAAATGATATTTTAAAATTTAATATAAAATATGTTTTTTATTTTTTATTATTTTTAAATAATAACTCAGTATTTAATAAAAATATTTTTTAATATTTTATTATTTTTAAATATTATTTTTTATATATGTATATAATTTTTATATATAATTATATATATAGTTTATATATATATATATATAGAAGAGTCGGTTCTCACATGAAAAGGTAAGATCGTAATTATAATCTCTTTATTAATAATTCTAATCATTGTTATTTTTTTGATTAATTTTTTCAGCTTTTACCTTTCTGTAAAAATTATCATTGTATATAATTTTTTTGGAATTCTCCTAAAATGTTACCAAGTCAACCATATATATTTTTTTAAGCAACCGCTGAGATGAAAATTTTTGGGAAGCTTATATTAACAAATGTATCCCAAAATTTTCTTACTCTTTTTCGTATTTCATCTTTAGTTTTTCAATAAACACATGAGCAACACTGACATGTCACATTAAATTCCAGCCCCAATAGGTTACCTTCAAAAAACTGTGATCTTGCTAATGTGGAAGGCTGAAATGAAAGCTCTACACTTATCCTATACATTAGTTGAATAACTGGATGTTTGTTCATTTGATTCCATGAAAAAATACTCGTTTATTTGATTTATGAGGGCAGCTTGGAGAAAAATATGTGGCAAGGCATAATTCCCAGTAATACAAGATATGCACTAAGCCCTGGATGAGAATTAAGACGCAGCACTAAAGACACTTGGGTGGCCAAATGTAACTACAAAAACTAAACGCAAAGGAGCTTCAAACTTTTTTCAAAAATAGTAACAAATTCATCCATTTGTTTCAGGTTCAAAGCTACACCAACTTCAATTCCGCCTTGCCCATCCCTGCACTCCGCCAGAGATATTGCTTCACCAGAATCTATGTGAGTCAGCTCAACCTTACGAGGGCTTCCCCACCCAAAATCCATACCATACACGTGTAATTTTGGCGACCCAGCAACCGACGTAAGCCGCCCTGTTATTAGTCGTTCTACAATAGTCGATAGCCAATGCTCTGCCCCTCTCAAACCACTTCTCTCCATTTCTTTAATTCTTTTTCCAATAGCTTTCGCAGCCAAAATGATTCCATTTTCTCCTATTAGCTCCCTTTTCTTTACATCAACAACGCCTGGTTTTAAACAATTCCCAAGGTATGTTGTTGGTACCGGAAATTCCAAGCGGTTCCGGCAATCAAACGAGAAAAGGAAGTAATAGAACTTATTATCATCGTCGTCAGGTGATAAATTATTAGTGACACTCTCTTTTGATTTAATCAAACAAACCCATATGAAAGCGCACGTCACCACAAAAGTTGAGATATGATATTGCTCTGAATCAACGCCGCTTCCGCAATGTGCTGCGACCAAACGCTTTAGTCTCTCGGCATGGGCTCGACCTAACACAAATGTAGCGCGAACCTTACCTGCCGCTATATCATGGGCTGGTGTTGAATTCTGACCACGGGATGATACCCAATGCCAATAATTCTTCAATCGAACCAACTCAATGCCACCAAAATCCTTGATCACATCCCTGTCAGTCAAAGGAAGTGAAATTTCTAGGCAAGTCAAGCCACCACCTGATCTGTAAACAGACGTCCAAGACCTCATGAAATGCATGAATGACTTGCCATCACCAACTACATGACAATAGGTTGACCCGATACAAATGCCAGAGTTTGGAAACACGGTTACTTGAAAGGCTGTGATTGGGAGCACACGGATGCCATCTTCGGTTACATGTGCCGATGGCAGTTGACTTACGAAGGGGTGTAACAATTTAACAGATCGCGGATAATTCGCTGTGACGTGGTTGAAATCTGCAGCGGATTCAGCAACCGTGAAGGTGACAAAGTCACCCTCCGTGTAATGGATATAAGGCTTGCCGGGTGGTTGAGGGCACATGATCTTACCCGCAAATGGGAAAAATTGTTGAAGAGTTAGGGAGAGAGAGCGTTTTAGCATTGGAAGAGTGGTTTCCATGAAATGCAAAGTAGGGTGAGGGAATTCATAGAAGAAAAGGCGTTGTATAGGAACACAATAAAACCATGACATATCAAAATAAGTGACAGGCAAAATGATCGTCGGAACTGAGCCCGGAGGAGGCGAAACATGAATGCTATCAACAACCTTAACCGTGCTAGTTTGAGCCATCTATGATAAATTTTGCACACCTCACACTTCGCAGTTCATGGTGTTACATATAGAGCAAATGAAGAGAATTATTATTAGGTGCCGTCCAGTCAAGTGACTCAAACAAATTAAATAAAATTATATAAAAATTGCTTCAAAATTATAGTAATGAAGTTAAATTTAAAATAATTTAAATATTTTGATTTTAAAAGAATATCTGTTTATTAAAAAATTATTTTAAATTTTTTTAAATTAAAAACAATTATTAATTAAAAAATCATAAATTTTAAATATTATTATTATTATTATTATTATTATTATTGTTATTATTATAGCCTATAATTAGAGATGTCAGTCTAGATTCAACTCCGCTCCGACTCCAACGTGCCTCGTTAATGTCCATGGAGGCGTGCATGGCATTGCATCCTACCACGTCACCATTATGAATCTTCTAGAATGTTTTTGAACGGGGAATTTTAAATTAAAATATATTAATTTAAAATATTAAGTTTTATAATTATATTATTTAAATAAATATTTTTATAAAAAATTTTAAATATTAAAATTTGATGAAATAAAAAATAATAATATTAAAAATAACATAAAAATATTAAAAATACAATATTAATGTTATTAGATTTAAACAATTATAGATGTTAATAATAACATAAAAAAATTTAAAATTAAGTTTTTCAATCACAGTTGAAAAATGGTAATTGCATAAAGAGAAAACACAATAAATGCTAATACCTTAATAAAAAAAATCAAAAAATTTCTCTCTTAAATTTGAAAAACAAGAATTTGAATAATTTAAAATTGAGTTTTACTGGACAACAATTTACACATAATTTTAATTTAAAAAAAAAAAGTAATTATGGACCTCAACCTTAACTTATGAAAATATGATAAAAGGTTTAAAAAATTATCTGTGATTCTTTAAATGAATCATGAACCGTGATAAAAGGATTTTTCTTTAAAATTCCACTTTCAATCTTCAATAATTTTAAAAATTTTTATTTTTATTTTATAAAATAAAAATAATTATTTGACAATTTTTCAAAATTTTTTATAAATAAGATTTTTTTTCAAAATCCCTCGTCCAAATGCATCCTAAGAAATTTGGGAAATTAAAAGCATAAAATATTGCCTGCATAATTTAGATTTAACGTTCATAATCTCTAGTTTTACTCAAATCAAGATCAAGTATGTTTGGCAAAATCAGAATCAGCTACACGCCTTGTTTAATTCAAAAAAGGTGATTATCCAAAAAAAAAAAAACTAATTAAAAAAAGTAACAGATGGCAACAGACCATTTTGTCACATTTTACTATTTTTTTATATGAAAATGATTAACTATCAAGTGAAAAAAATTGCAAAGACAATATGAATTAAACAACTTCAGATGTATATATAACTAGAAATTACAAAAATAAAAAATCAAACAACTATTAAAAAAAGCACAACAATAAAATATAATCAGTGAAGTTAAATCTAATCGTACTTTTCTCCA
Organism: Adansonia madagascariensis; assembly: GCA_038381835.1. Taxonomy (NCBI): domain Eukaryota; kingdom Viridiplantae; phylum Streptophyta; class Magnoliopsida; order Malvales; family Malvaceae; genus Adansonia; species Adansonia madagascariensis. The sequence continues at coordinate 9,752,332 of JBBYHL010000005.1, forward strand.
ACAGTAAACCAAAATAGAACACAAAATCAGGAGCCAATGAAATGTACCAACTGTCTAAGTACTTTTTTCTCTAGAGCAAGAACTGCCACATCACCATGAAGTCAATGCAAATGTCACGGTCCGAGAATTTCCTCAGATTATCAATCAGGAGTCTCGGCCGGTGACATAAACTTTTGCATCCTTTGGCAAAGAACAACTAAAAACCTGTCTTTAACAAAAGAGACGATGAACAAGAACCCAATAACGAATGAAAGCAAAACCGAAAAAATTTGAATGTTCGGATCAAGAGTATAAGTATTCATAAATCAAATTAGATTAGATTTAGATTTAGATTAAATTTATATATAATATTA
>JBBYHL010000005.1:9770653-9882197 GCA_038381835.1 Adansonia madagascariensis
ACCCTGGAATAAACCTAGGGGTTTGCAAAAACAAAGCCAAGGGTATTAAGCCCTCCCAACCAACAACACCCCTCCCCCCCCCCCCCCCCCCCAAAGGAAAAAAATGGCAGCATAAGGAAAGATAAATTGTAGATCAAGTGGATGAGGAAAAGAAGCAATAGGAGCCAATGACAATAAGAAAAGGATGCCCTAGTACCTGAACATAGTAATGAACAACAATTTCATATTGTTCCTTCAGACTAGCAAAATATACTAATTCTTCAATCCTCCCATAGCTGCAGAAGTTTGCAAAAGAAAATTATTATTATCGTTGGTAGTGCTTCAATGCTAAAAGGGTTAACTGATAAAAGAAAACCAATAGAGTCAACAGGTAAGCTTCAAAACCAAAGTATAGAGACAGCAGCAAGTAAAGCAGACGTTTACTCTGATGATACTGAAGCAAAAGACAGGGCCTCTAGCCCAAACAAAATCATTGAACATTATGGGTCTAACCATCACTATCAGGAGTCCAAGAGAAGCTGTCAACTCCCGAGGATTTGTTAATTTTTCTGTTGTTCATTTGGCACAATGCACAAGAATATAAATCCTTGCAAACACCTTGATTCTCATGACTGCAAGGGTTGCAATTCCATTTCCTTAACTAGAATATAAAATTTTAACTTCTCTTTCATTTTGGACTTTATGATATCAAAATGACTGTTATGTGAGAGAGTACTCGAGAAGTAATCCAATGTTATCATCGACCAAACATGGAAATTAACATAGGATGTGCTTTAAAAGAGTCAATACTGTTTTATATTCGCTCCAAAAGAATTATCACCAGGGCCATATTTTCACACGAGATAAACCTGAATTGTTAAATGGAAGTCCAAAAGTGAATAACTATTTCAAAGTCTTGAACTTAAGCTAATATGACAGGTCCTTTATCTTCCTATGGTAACATTCTTTAGAATTAAATCCACATAACCATTAAGGCAGAAAAAATGTAAAACATAATGTTATAAAACCATGAAAGATTAGTTACATGATAATGTTGAAAATCAGAAGGGAAATAACAAACAGTTAATGAATCACAGATTATAACCTCTCTAGAAGTCCCATTGTAGTCACCTCGTCCAAAACATCTTTGCAGTCACTAAGGAAAGCACGAAACTCTTTAATGATTGGCTGATGTTCAGAATTTCGATTCACCAGCGCAGTGTCATCTTCTAAAATAAGCCGATTTATCTAAAATGTAAAGATGCAAAAGCCAGCATCAGAGAAACAAAATGGTAAAATATCACCTACTGATGGTTTTCTTGCAACAATCGGGAATTTAGTCATCTTACAACAGTGCAATCCACAAGGCAAGTAAAGAACAGTATTAATTGCTCAAACAGCAGAGGCATTTCAAAAGTTGCTTCCGAGCGCTAATGGCCATTGATAATCAAGTTCAGGACTAAAAAAATGGCCAATATTATTTTTTGTTAGCTTTAGATATAACAGGAAGAATATGAGGATGGTAAACGACCTAAAGATGGAACAAAGGAGCAAAAGCAGAAAATGGGTTGAAAATGACAAAGATAAAACATTTATATATTGGGTACTTATCTCATGTAGCCAGTATCTATTATATCATTATAGGAATGGAGAAGGAAATCAGTCAAAATCACATCTGATCCTGTATGAAGTATCATGTTACAACCTAGCATCTAGCCTTTTAACATGTTGCTAATCACACATTTCAGTTTTATAAAGGCTCTAGCACATCATAGAAGGTGAAGAAGCTATGATGATTGCTAGGTTATCCATCTACTAGTCATGCATGGAAAAAATTGAAACCTTGTCTAGGTACAGTTCTGTCGCCCAAGTGGAAATCATCGTTATTTGGCATTTGTCATCCTTTGAAAGATTGTCAAGCTTCCGTAACAAAAATATTCTCAAAGCATCCTGCAAGCAAAGAACATATTAGTTCGTCAATAAATGTCAGACACAAATGCTTCGAGCGTGTCTGCGTGTATAATCACTAAAATGGAGTATTGTTGCCCTGCATATCATATTCACACTGAAAAACTTGAATCTGTGGATGCTTTAGTTGTGTTTTGTTTAATGCATAGGCATACAGATTGAAGATAACTGTTAATTCAGCAGTCAAAACTGTTATCATATTAAAGAATAAAAGTCACTCAACTCAGCATATTTACACGTCTGCCACTAGCCCCTGAGAAAATTCCTGCCTCACGTTGCAGCAAATATAAAATGGTATAAACGAATGGGCAAATCAAATTAAGTTTCTACAATATCTTCACAAATATAAAAAACATGTAAAGTTATCAGTTCAACAACTAACAAAACGGGTTTAGATTCTAAATAAGGTTGAGGATTCTTCTGCATAAAAGGATCAGAATGAGGAAATGGGGTGATCCAATTTATCATGGCTGTCCAATAATTCCAGTCTTTGAATTGAGGGTTCATTCACAGGGTAAGGTCTGATCTTTTCTTGAATAAGTCATAAATGCTTTTAGGACAGTGCTAAGGATCTCATCTAAAACTTACAGCAGTTTGCCAAACAAAGGCTAAGGAAAAAAAAAAAGAGAACAGGTATTACTGCACAAAATCTATGATTGGATTCAAAAAAACATAGGCCATGGGCTATTTGACAAATAAAACACCGCTCAAAGAAAGCGCAAAATTAAAATAGATACAAATCAAATTAATAAGCACTTGCCTGTTCGCTGACACTGATAAACTTCAAAATAATCTCCTCAAATGATAATATATAGTTAATCTGAAAAACACCAATACCAGTTTTAAAATTTCCTTTACATGGACAAAAGAGAAATATGCACACAAATACTATGCAGTATGAGGATGTAGAGGATTAACAGAGAATTAATAATTTAAGGTAACAAATAAGATAAATAAATAAATCAATATCAAGAAAGAGGGAATTTGCCTTTGCATAAAAAGATGCTGCCCTGAGGAAGTCCCTGGAGGTGAATGCAGCTTCAGCCTGCATAAACAATAACCCACTCAGACAATTAGGATGAAAGCAAGATTCTCTTCACAGAAATTATGAACCAAGGAGTGGCAGCTCATTTAAGCTTTTTGTCATGAAATTACATGTCTATAACCAAAACAACCATCACTTGACAGATAAGATATAAGCCAGATAGGACCTGAACTAAATAAACTTGGTCTCTCTGGAAAGGGTCAGGAGAATTAGCTAAAGCTGCAGCATACTCTTTCATATCTAGATAGACCTTCCACATATCTCGTCCTTCATCATTCATGGAAACCTAGAAGGTGTTTTCAATCCAGCAGCCAGAGCAAATTAGCCTGGTATAGTTTGAACCAAAACAGAAGATGAAGTCAATTGTAAGATACAAACCTGAAAAATAGAGTTCTGGTCATATGCATAGAACAACCCTGCAGTTGCGTCACTACATAGTCCAATAATTCCTCTTGAACTAGCGTCTGACACCTGATCAAACTGAAGTTCCTCGATGATTTGCTCACTGATTCTGTTTAGAACCTATGAAGCATTTAAAGAACAAATATCACATGAACGTGAAAGCTCAAAGAACAGGCAAAAAGCAAAGTAAACAATCCTAAATAACTACTAACAAATCTGATCCCAAGATGCTTCAAAACATAATATATGGGAAGTCCTTGGTACTCAAAGTGTCCCATACTCATTAGAAAGCCAATGGACACCATAAGCAGTAAAAATATAACATGAAATGCTTATCACAACACACCTTAACCTTATTCCCAATAAGAAGCAAAAAATGAAATTCAGACACAGCCATGCAACTGGGTTTGACTACTTTGGCACCATTAGACAACTTTGTTTAGTCCAGAAGAGCCTTGTTCTCCACAAAGTTCTCTTCACCGTTTGGAGAACTAGATCAACATATCAACAATGAACAATAATGACATCACATTCATATCAAAATTCATCAGATATTACACTTCAAATGCATTATATGGTTATGTAATGAAATACATCCTAAAATATAATATAAAAGCTAGCACCAACTGAAGTATCAAATATGAAATTAATTTTGAAGAAGGCGGGGATAGAAATTAACAAACGCAAGAATGTAATGGTTGACAAAAGAATAAAAAGTTAAAGGATTTAATCTTTACCTACGCTGTGATCCAAAATTTAGGCCACCATGGTAGATGCCAGCTCCAGAAAGCCCTGCAAAATGAACAGCTCTTCTTTGCTTGATAAAGAAATGCAGATCACTGAAAGGATACAATGCCAGCAGCAACATCTCAAATTCAGCAAGCACAATACTTTATACACACACATATTTAAAAAGGCAGATAGTAATTCTCAACCAACAACAAAAATTATTGCGTTAATCAGAAAGAATAAGCTTAACATGCTATTAAATAAGTTCTGCAAACACAAGATTCTGTTATATCTTATGAGTAGCTGAAATAATAAAATAATATTATCATGAAAGAGAAAACTTGCCTGTTCGGTATTTCACCAGGAAGTTCCATGAAATGCACAGCACGATTCAAGTAGCTAGTAAAAACAGTCTAGCAATGCAAAGATTAATTAAATAAATAAAAATTATATTTCCATGGTCCATTGCACTAAGCTGGGGTGCTAGATGGAAGGTTATGCAAATCATTTGGAAGAGAACCTCAGCATGAGAACAAATTCAGGAAAACAAGAGAAGTTATGCACATGGTAGGCATTTAGATGAGAAATTTGTACAAAAAAAATGTCATATCTAAGTAACTGTTTTGGAAGAAATATAGCTGCGGATAAAAACTAGCTCTGTGATAGCATGCTGGATGGGAAGAAAAAAGTAGTATTTCTTGAGATGAATAGACTCTAGCTCAACCAATTAATAAATAAGTAGAGAGGACAAAAGGGATATCCATCTATAAATAGAAGAAGCAGCAGCATAACAGCCAACAAGCAGAGAGAAAATATTAACATGTTCCTTTGTAGCCAATCACTTTCAAAACCTTGAAACAGTGGAAACAAGCATTAGGGCTTAGCTTACCTCAAGTGATCCAATTCCAGTGAAAGAATAAAGTCTTGTGGGAGTAACAGCCATCACATAATATCTAGTTCCATTGCTCAAGATAGCTGTTTCCATCTGTACACAGCCACAATCTCAGTTTAAGAAGAAAGAAGAAGTTTATTTGAATGTCAGTTTCCTTGGCTGTTTCATGAACCAAAATTCCTCTGACATTATTAAAAGATGAGAAGCAATCTTAAGCAGCAACCTATTCCAATTAGTTCATTATAAATTGTTTAGCAGAAAACAATACTGCCACCCAAACCAACAAAAAATTTACAGTGCATGGTTTCACAGACAGAAAACCACAGCATTAGAACTTTGACCATCCAAAGTAGACTTTCTTCTTCTTATCATTTATTTATTTATTTTAATTTTTAGCTAAAGAAAGAGGACTATTTAGTTGCTTTCACAAGGGTTCTCAAAAAGAAGAAACAACAGGTAATTTAAAGCCTGTTCCTAAAAGAATGATGCAAAAAAGAGTACCTGCAAACCCATGATAGCTTCCGGAAGTTCTGCTAATTCAAATAAAGGCTTTATATACTTCTCCCTATTGTCCTTCTCATCTACAGCAATTTCATACAGTTGGCCATTGTCGGTACCGAGAATGACTTCCCTTGTAGAAGCTGCATTAAGAAAAAAAAAAAATTAAGAACACAATAGCATAATTGAATCAATATGCACAAAGCTTGGTCTTATCAAGTAAGCAATGGCCAAGAAATAAAAGTACCTTCGGTTATCTGTTGCCTATTCCAGGCAACGGCATTGACAGCTAGACCTTTCAATCTGCTTATAATACGTGGCTTGGTCCACTTTGCATGAGTGTAGAATGTATCAGCACCTCCGGTACCCACAACAGTTGCAATATAGTGGCTGCCCCCAGGATCAACAAAAACTCTATGGATTGATTGCTCCCCAGGTCGGCCCACAGAGAGATCAATATCTAAAATTCCAAAACAGTTGAGCAAAATTACAACATGCTTCTATCATATACAAATGCCGATAAATCAGTTCTTAACCTCTCACCCACCATGACTCAACTTTCTACATTAAATACAGAGCTCAATCAAATGCCTTATATCAATGAATTCAAGTTCAATCAACTTTAAGGTAATTAATTTACGAACAAGGAGTAAGAATATCTAAACTTTCAAATGGATGAGCAAAATTACAACATGATCCAATCACATACATATGCCGATAAATCAGTTCTTAACCTCTCACCCGCCATGACTCAACTTGATAACTTAAATACGAAGCTCAAACAAATACATTGTATCAATTAATTCAAGTTCAATCAACTTCAAGTCAATTAATGTACGAACAACAAGAATCTAACGTGAACCTAGCGTGGCATTTCGAAAAATTTAGCCAAGAACTAAAAGTTTATATGCTTAATTTTAAATTATAATACTGAAAGTGCATTAATCAATAAAGATAAAAGAAGTACAGAAAAATAAATTAAAAAAAAGGAAAAAGGTAAACGAAGATACGATACCATTAGAATCTCCAACACCAAAATCATGTCTGATAACCCAACCTTTACTTGTTCCCAACACGATCACGTCATTTCCAGCTGCCATACACGTAATCACGCCGCGGCCTTTCGCCGCATATCTCACGAGAAGATCCACCGTGAATACCTGTCTCCCTTGATCCATCCTTCACCGTCACCACCCCTTTCCCCGCCGTTGATTTTGCCACGGGCGTAAATCCACGGAACGGCCGTGATGATACAGAAAAAATTAGATTCCGCAATTGCCGAAAGGTAACAAGAAATCTCTACTTTAAAAAACAGATGATTTTCAGAAAGATCGCTGAACTGAACTGCAAATAAATCAAAACAATGCTTGTAAAAATTAATTATGTCTAAAAATAGCACCTGTGTAGAAGAGATCAACCGGGAACGTTAACATTACTATGGTGTCATATTTCATTAACTCCCAATCTCCTCAAAACGTGTCGTTTTAGTGAAACCGTTCCGAAACGCTGAGGGCCCGGCCGTGACAAAGAAGTTAATTATCCAAGGAGTGTAACCAAGCTAGGTCGAATTTAAGCCGTAAAATGTTTAAGTTTTATTCAAAATTTAAAATTTAAAGATCTTTTAAATTTGGTTGAGATTTATTTTTAAAAGTCGAGATTAATTCGAGATAAATTTTAAATTATTTAAATTTAATTATTAAATAAAAAATGAGTTTGATTTTTTTTTCGAATTTAATTATTTGTGATTGAGTTTAAATTCAAGTTTGAATTAAAATTTTTTAATATTAATTAAAAATAAAAAGATGAATTAATTTCCTTTGCTACTTAAGCAATTCGGCTAGGTTGAGAGCTTGTCTCTAATAACTGAACCGAATTCAATTTTTTAAGCTAAATTTGAATAACTTGGCTGATAAGTGTATCCTTTGCGTCTTTTTTTCTTTTTTTTTACAACTTGTCAATACATTCAATCTCTATATCGTTCTTATTCCTTAATTCCTTTTTATTCTATTCTTTTATGTTTTTCTCCATATTTTAGAATATTTCCTTTGATTTTCCCGTTGCATCAACTTGAAAAAAGTGGTTTACTTGGAAAATGATAAACAGCAGAGCAAAAGGCGTAATAAGAGGCGTTGTTTTGAATGATCGGATAATGGATTTGTGCAAGAATCAGAAGAATGAGAGCAGAGGATGAAGAAGAAGAAGCGGGAAAATTCTTAGTGTAGTTTTCAAGGAGTGCAATGGAGGAAGAATCTCTCCCCAATCACTTAATAAAAGATTAAACAATATGCTATCGAAAAACTGGACTGTCAGATTTTTCTGTTGAAAAGTCCTCGAGATTTTCAAGTTGTGCAAAGAGAGTGGCTGAATTGATGGGAAGAAATTTGTATTTTGTATGGAAGAAGCAGAGGACTCCGTTTGTGTGGAAGAAATTCAAATTTCAAAAATGCTTATTCGGATTCCATAATATATAACTCTTCTTTAAATCAATGCAAATATGCTTCCTCAGATTTCAAAAATGCTTCTTCTTTAATAGATCTTTAAATGATTTTTATTCGTCCAAAAGAAGCAGGGCAATGCTGCTACAAAAAGCGAGAGTATTGTTGTCTATCATGAGCACAAACAATCATACAAAGGGGAAAATGAGTCCCCAAGATCGACAGATACTAAGGTTTACAGGGGTAATTTTTTAACAGTGATGACTTGGCTTCAAATTGACAGCCTCTTTGACAGAAGACATAGTAGCAGTGACCCCACGATGAGTTCCTCTATGTTTGCAGCGATTACACACTCACTAGATAAAATAAATGCAAGCTTTCCAGGCTAGCTTGAGGATAATGGAGCTAGAGATTTGCACTTCATGTTATTGATAGCCCATTGAAATTCTTAACGCCAATTCCCAACACTCCTATTGATACCTGAGAGATGAAGGATGTTACCCCATACTTGTTGAGAAAATTTACAAGAAAAGAAAAGGTGATCCCTGCTTTCAAGTTCAGAACCACAAAATAGGCAAACAGTGGTGATAGGTGAGTTTGACCACATGGCTATGCACTGCAAGGTAGGTAATCTATCCAGAGTCGTCATCCATGCCATAAGTGAAAATTTTGGTACATAAGAAGGGAACCAGATGAGATGATGCCAGGGGACTTTCTGCTTATGTAATCTGATCTTTTTCCAAGCACTACTAATAGTGAAAGATACCATAAGAGTTGGCAGTCAATGTAATTTGATCTGGTGAAGATAAGTTGGGGGTCAAGGTTCTGCAAAGGGCAGCTTGAGTCTCCATTAATTCCTTTGGTCGTGTTGAAGGCCAGAACCAGTCTCCATTAAGAATAACCTCAACCATTTTGGCTCTAAAAGGTAAGCCAGTAGCATAAAGTATTATTTGGTTGTAAGCTTGCAGGAGTTGGCCAAAGCGATGCCAATTATCGAACCGCAAGAAAATTTGCTGACCATTTCCTACTATATGCTTGAGAAAAGGCCTGGCTAGTCCTCTAAGCTTTGGCAGTTTCCTCAAGGTCCAACTGCAATTCTGGGGGCTAGGGAGTTGCCAAATACTCTTCCTCTCAACAACCTTTGCTTTGATAGCTCAAGCAACATAATTTAACACTAGAATCTGAATATACAGTAACATGATTATTATAATATACTAAAATGTGAAGTAGAAAAATCTATTATAGTGAAAGGCTATCCAAATCGGAAGCAGAACAAAAACTAATGAAATTTGATAATCTCATAATGTTATGACACGATCATTTGGATTCCAAAACCCAAAATAATATTCAACGAACAAGACAAAAAATTATAGCAAGTAAACTATAAACGAAGCAAGATCCCTGGCTATATAGGAAAAATTAAAGATTAAAAACATGTCTCAGATTCGGCTGGCGTCTCGTCCAAATGTGAACCGTCTAAACCAGTCGGATACCACTAGCGTTCTAGTGCGCCAGCTTACAAGCTTGCTGCAAAGAGATCAACAAAAGCGTTAAATCATGGATTTAAATAGAGTCCCAATGTGACGCTTTAATTTCTTTTGGGTTTCAATTTTTTTTATTATTTATCAAAATTGATTATGATAGCATTTATTATTTTTACAATCATAATAAATTTGATGGGTGTTGATAAGAATTATAACTGTCCAAGTTTGGAAAGCCAGTTAACCTTGGACAGCCAGTTAACCTCAAAGTGGGCTAGGTCTACAGACAAATTATTTTCGTTCCTGCCAATTTGGTTTATCACAAATATCCGTCTAATTAATAAAAAATTTTATTTAAATTTAATTATAAAAATATATTAATATATTAATACAAAAAAAAATTAATATTTTTTAATAATAATTTGAGCTCGCAAAACTTACTTATGTAATTTATTCAAAAAATCTTGAGCCGCACTCCGACTTAACCATAAATACCTCTAATAGGAACCAACACCTCCAATAGGAACCAAAGCTGCATAGGAGAGGACACTCTGTTCACTGCCTCACTATTCACAAAGGTCTATTTGCATCAACTAGATTTAAATTTTTTAGTTGTTGCTTCAGTAGCCAATGTTTATAAAATTGAGCGTTCATTTTTATATTGTGAACAAACAAAATTCAGCCATCCTTACAGCAACTATGTGATCTATGTAAGTATGTATGCATTTACACTTTGTGGGGGTTATCGAACTCTGATACTATCACGAGCACTGTTTTTTTCGAAATTCTTCGGATAGTAGCGTCTTCAGGAGTCCTTGCAGCCTCTCAGCGCCGGGGCCTGGCCTAAACATGGAATCATTACCGCGTACAGAACACGGGTCAGCTCCACCCTCTGAAGTACCAATACACCATGCTCCGGGTGCAAAACGGCCGGTACGACCCAGAAGCTCTTTGTCAATTTTATCCAAGACTGGATCGTTTCTATGGAACTTCCGAGCAAAGGGTGCGTTGCTTTTCACCATTTTGTCGAAGTCTTTCATCGACAAGGAGATTGGATGTTGCTTCGGAGGAGTGTCCCAAGCAATGTAATGGAGATCATGGCTTATTGCGGTGCTACGAAATTCGTCAGTGTTGCAGATAACGGTATGGAAATAGCCTTCTGGAGAGGAAATGAAGTTCGTATAATACATAAGGATAGTCCGTGGGAGGTTATCCCACCCCCATATACAATACTCGGCAAAGGTTCGACTAAGTCCTACCCATGCGGAACCTGCACGCAAAACAAAGGCAAAAACAACCATTTGTAAAATTTTCATTCATGCACAAAGACATCATGTTCCCGAGTTCGATTTAAATCAATATAAAATGAATAGTTTCTTGTTTATATGCATATCGAAAAACAATGAAAACTCTTACAACAAGGCCAGCAAACACAAACTGAACCAAAGTTCGGATTTAGAATCCCAAGACCAAGCATTTGGAACTGTCTCAGACGATTTGGTTGTTTAGATCAGCTTTCAACCCCAGAGAAGAATTATGCTATATGGAGCAGGAAATTATGATTCCTAATGCTATGTCACTCGGACTTGAGTGTTAGTGTCATATACCAATATGCGTCCGACACAGGTATACTTAATGTTTTCTAAGTTTTTCCATTTTGGAGGGTCATATCCAAATATTCATGTCGGAATACGTGCCGGACACGAGTGCCAAACATGAATACTTCAAAAAAAAAAAAAAAAAAAAAGAAGAATCAAAGCAGCATAGTCGAAATGATCTAAACAGTTGTCGATGCTTACTGATGTCCTAGCTTAATCAATTAATAAATGATTGATTTTTTTACGAAATTTTAAACTTGCACAAAAGACTTAAAAAACTGTATAAGAAGCAAGCCAATCAATAAGAGAGATTCTCAACTTTGTTATTTCCATCAAGAGAAGGAAGTTCTATCAAATTTTTTTACTCGAGATGTAATAGAATAAATTATAGCTACGTAATACCTATAGCTGAAAATAATTAAATGCCAGTTCAATTAACTGTATAAATAAATGTGGATAAATAATAATGACATCTTGATCTCTAGTCAACAAGAAACTGAATTGACTGCATAGTTCACATAGTTTGTTTGCAATGCGTTAGCTATGACACTAGAAGACAGAGTCAATAAAAAGTGAATATGATGAAAAACTGAATATGATGAAAAACTGTCCTACATTGCTGGTCTCACCCACCTACGGCAATACTAGACATAACATGACCATAAGACATGAACATGATACAGAAGAATAACTAAAACACAACATGGAAAAATAACATGATCACGGCACGAATACAAGAATGTCTCGAATTCTTAATGTATCACAATGTATATAAATATAAAATATCTTAAATAAGATTATGACACGACCGCACAAACAAGATATTGATAAATGAATTACCAGGTCCACTGGTATCCAAAGTGGAGCATCAAAGATTTAGTTAAATCCTTAGGATTTGAAGTTGCATTCAGAGAGCTAGGTGCTTGTCAATATTACCAAGTAGCTTGTTCCATTTGATGTCAGAGCATCAAGCAATCATTGAATATTAGGAGTTAGGCTAAAGCAAGAAGGTCGGCTCAGCCAAACCTCAAGAATAGCAAGGTAGAGGTTATCTCCTAACGTTTCCTCTAGTCTCTGGTAATAGCAAAGGATGGAGAAATGAGCGAGTGAAATGCAACAAGGAATGATAGAGTACAACCTCAGGTTTGTATCTATAAGCACCTAAAGCTGGATTGTAGGCTTAAACCCCAGGCAAAAACATTGTTTTCACAGTTTTTACTTTCAGAATCAACAGCCGATTGAAGCTTTTCGTTCCTGATAACATGTGAAGGAACCCTAAAGACTTGATTATCAAATGCAAAAATAAGTTTCTTACTCCAAGGAATATGACATGGGACAGGCCAATCAACATCGCTCAGCAAGAATGTTCAATTCATGAATTTAATACTGGCGAAGCAAAATGCATCTGAATTCTTAATTTTAAGATCAAGAGAAAAATTAGTATAAGTGATCCTTATGTAGCACATTAACTTCAGCCGATATCTCATCAGTCTTAAAACTATAAAATACCATGTGGGATTTCAAGATAAAACCGATCAACATAAATGCATTACGAACTTTAAGGAAACAAAAAGAGGTGGAGGGCAAGCAATCCACCTATGACTAGAGAAAGTCTAGGGTATGGTGTGCTCAATAAAGTAGAATAATAACCAACCTGTATACAACTTGAAAGATGTGGGCAGTGATCGACGTTGTGTGGTCGAAGCAATGTCAGACTTTTTGGACAAGTAAAGGCCTGGATCAACAATAATTGGTTTTGCCCTCTGGTTCCTGCCAAAGCACGTAATTACACAAGGAACTAGGGACAGTAGGGCATAAGAAAAGGAAATTTAAAAGTAGCATGTAGCCGTGTACACTAGGTATTCATCTTACAGCTTCCAACCAGTAATCTGCGTATGTTCGATGAAATTGAGATTTCTTGACAAATTGGAGAAAACATGCAGCAAATCTGCAAAATCAAAACAAGTATCAGATACCCTTAGGCAGAGAAGCAAGAAAGAGCAAAAACCTTTTTAACACATCTAAGTTTCTGAAAATACTCCATGAACCAACAACAATTGCGTGTCATAATATCGAAAAGAAAATACCAATGGAGCTCTTTCAAACATTTTAACCATAAATAACACTAACATGATAGTACGCGTGGCATTTATTGAAGCACTTAGATGCCTCACAAATTGGCCTATTTGCCTGTGCAAGGGCCAGGTAGCATAGATTCACAGAGGCAACTTAATGTCCGAAGACATAGCCAATGATGCATTTTTTTTTTTTTTTAATCTCATGCAATTATATTGATTGAGCAGAACTGCAGAAGCCCCATTGGACAATTGAGACATAGTTAGCTCATTCAAGAGGTCCTTGGATCCAATGAACTCTAAAATTTATAGACAGTTGATTGAGCCCCCTCATATAATATTTTTCAGTAAAACATAAGATTAAAATTTCCACACTCTTTAAAAAGCTATTCCAAAGTATAGATACATTATAACATTACTGTTGAATCAGGAAAGAAACTCGAGAAGGCCAACCTTATTTATATTAGAATTGCACTAAGCAATGCATGTACATTGTGACAAAATAGGTGGCAGCTCAGACAAATTTAGAGCTGAAATTCGTGTAAAAGCATAGTAATTCTCATTTACACAGAACCTGTAGAAAAGCGCTCACATAACCGCAAACAGAAACAATAACCATACAAGCAACAGCATTGATAGTGAAAAGATAAAAAGCCAAAATCTTTGCACCAACCATCTTGAGTCAGAAGGGGATAATCGGAGGCACTCAGGTTTAGAAACCAATCCCACTCCAAGCTCTCCTTCAACAGTATTGCAATTGCTTGAAGGGTAGTAGCAATCATCGTAGGGCCTTTGTATGTTACCAAGTTGGATTGTGCCATTACACGAACATTCTCCACTTCAGCAAAAGTTGGATCACTCTTCACCATATTCGTCAATTCCAACCTTTCACGTGGCGGAGCCTCGAGATCCAAATGTAAAACATACTGATTTCTAGGATGATACACAGCCTGCAAGGTCCTCATCATCCTATGACTATCTCCCTTGGTCCCCGAAATAAGATATGCTAGTCGAGGTGCTTTCACATTCGAAAAGCCACTCATGTTAAGCAATTTCTTTAAATCTGATTCTACAAAATACCCACTAGAGTCCTCTGCTCTTGCAAAGGAAATAATGTCAAATGGCAACTGATCTCCAACATAAGGAGCATTGAACACCCCGAAAATGGCAGAGAAAAACAAAGTAACCGATACAAGTAAGCTTGCAAGGAATGGGATAATCCATTTTCTATCACTAAACACTCTGCCCGAATGCAAATTCCCATTTTTCCTCACACTTGTCAATGGGTTTCTCATCAAAACTAGTTTCCTATATAGCTTTCTCATCTTAATAAAACCCGAAATCTTCCTACCTCTAGCCAGCTAAAGAACTCAAGATCCGTGAGGAATCAAGCAAAAGTAAAAAAAGCCACCAATGTTACTATGAAATAGGGCCAAAAAGAAGCAGGGAGGTCCGGAAAGAGAACCAAACCCGCCTTCTTAAGTGTACGAAAAGCATTTAATCTCAGAACAAGTTTTCTTCAGAAGAAAACATGGGTTCCAAGCAAAAAGATCATTACTTTGAAATGCAATTCAGAATTATCAAGTCAAAGCCCCCAAATTCCATATATGAAACAGCCAGAAAAGGGTTTAAAGGGAATGAATATTCAAGTAAAGTTCGGTCAAAGAAGCTCAAAGTCGGTTAATCAACTAAAAATAACATCAAAATGCAAATGGATAAAAGTATTTACAGGCAAACACAGCTTGAAACGGTAACCGACACAAGGAATAAATCAAGGAAAAATAATCTAACAGATTGATTTAGCATGCATTAAATAAAAAGCAGTTTTTTTTGCACCTAAATTTGCCACCTGATCTAATCACTAATAAATCCCAGAAATCGATTAATAAACTTAAAATCTAAGTTTTCAGACACTTCAAATACACGGGAGAGGTAGAGAAAGCTTACTTCGAAACAAAAAATGACTCAGAAAATAAAATATAAATGCTTACTCAACGAGGAAAAGAAAAGAAATCAGTCTTTTATTTCAACAGATTCTGAGCTTTGAGATTGAAAATGGGCAAAGAGAAATTAAGGAGAGAGATTGAGATTCTGGCTTTTGACTTTGTTACTGTTGCTTTAATTGATGGCAAAATAACATGGATTTAATGCTTTGGTTAATTGCCTAATAAAATAATCAATGTGGTTTACTGTTTTGTACGCTCTTTTAATGCGCGTGAATTACAATTCTCAACAACTCTCGACCTAATCACCAGACGATGCGGCACTTGACGAGTGGGGAATGGGGATTATTAAGAACTAGAAAAAGATCTACGGCCTGACTAATATTAACAAAACGCAGTTTCTTACGCTCGACTTTTTTATTAAAATATAATAATCTTTTTTTTAATTTCGACTTAAATCATTTTTAGATTTATTTTTAAAATAGATTAATTTTTTACATGAAAAAGATTTCTTAGCATATAGATGAAAAGACGGCGATTACTCGCAAAATCTTGTTTCAATGTCGCCCGCTGAATTCCTTCAACAATTCACCACATCTTTAGGTCAGTCTCTCATTCCCAAAAGAAGAAGAAAATTCAAGCTCTTTGCCCGAATTATCTTGAATTTAAGAGACGAAATTGATAGCTATAAAATCTGCGACGATAATCTCATATATCCTTATAACAACAAAACAGTAAATATTAAGATTTAACGAGTAGATTCGACACAGAAATTACATGATTGGACACCTTATTCACCTGCTTTTAGTTGCATGTTTATCCTACACAACCATATGATAAATTTGAGTGGAATACTTGCCTCCCTAATTATAATATGCTAAGCCCTTTAGAAAATCGACAAACAGATTGAGTTCTTTGATGATCTTTTCATCTGTTCCATTTCTTAGAAGTGGTGTGTAAGACGAGCAGCCAGCCAAGAGTGCTAATGTTGCCAATGCCAATGGCCCCGACACCGCCCGGTGAAGTCGAAATTTGTTGGTGGATGCTAATTTTTTCTTCAACACTATCTCCGATATCTACCAAACACCCTTGTAAGACGAAAAAACAAGTTACTTCCTAAGTAGGTCTTTGGCGAGTTATGTGATAATATGCTAATTCATGCATTAAACCTGATGTCACAAATGTCATGAGCACAGCCGGATATGTGGCCATCGACGTCCAACTACAGATATAAAAATACTGCGAAGAGGGTTATATACGGTAGCTCGTAGAAGATCCGAGATCCTAAGGTTCCATCTATGGCCCCAAAAATCTTGTAGTGAAGTGGAAAGTAATGGTGCATTGAACTGTGGTTCAAGTTCAAGGCCAAGAATAACTTGAGCTGGGATTGCACCAACGGCTAGGATAAGTTGTCTGAAAAGGTAACTATGGAAAAAGTAAAGGATTAATAAGAAATGTTGGTGAAAGTGTGGTTTATAGTTATAGCAATAAATAAGTAATGCTAGAAATCTAGCTTTCTCTAAAGCCTCTGAAATTGAACTGGGAACTTTTAGATTGTATTTTTGGTGAGATTTGATTTCATCATTCCTGGTAATCTGAGTTGGGTTTTGCTTGATTTTGAATGGGAAAATGCCTATGATGATGAAATGAAGTAAGTCTAGTGGAGATGATGATGATGATAATGGTAAGGGTCCTTGATCAAAGGCAAACAAGGAAAGCTTGAAGTAGCCTAACAAACCAAGGTAACACCCGGTTGAGACACCAATATGGAAGCTATAGAGGTTAAAGGGGATGATAGATAAAAGGATGATGACAGGGAAGAGGGATAAAAGCCTTAGCAAGCCCTTTGGGATCTTTGCTGAAATGAAGCAATAATGAAGTAGAGATGCTATGGTCAAAACAAATACCCTTAAAAAATTCATGAGCTCACCTTCCATTTCACGAGCTAGGTTTCTTTCATAGATTTTCTCTTCTTGTTTTCCTTACTCACCAAAAGAAAAGATATCTAGTGAAATTATATATAGTCATAGGAGTGGAAAGTAAGAGCTGAAAGTGTAGCTATTTACGAATCTGGTCACAATTGAAAATCGTTTTATTATTTTTGAAATAAATTAAACTAGTGATCAGATTAATTGGAATTACAAAAATCTTATCAATAAACAGATCTTAATGGAAAGTGACATTCACGTTTAGCACATGTTACTTACGGTGGCATCACGTTTGTTAGGTGTTAGGTTTAAAAGTTTTGGATGTAGTAGTCCTTATTTAATTTGTACTTTTATCAGGTTATAAGTTCAAGTTACACAAAAGAATCGATACAAAATGGGTTACCGACATTGTTGACAATATGTTAAAAGGTAAGATCAGAACAAGTGCTTGAATGAACCCTGTATTGATAAAAAAGAGACGTAAATATGTTTCATCAATTTCGTATTTATTTGTTATGAATAAAATTTTTTTTTGAAAAGTGAGTTGAAATGGTGCGAAGCGATTTTAATAAATGCTTAATTCCATCCCGTTTGCTTTTAAAAATTCCTATTTTACTAAGTTAACAAAAAGATTGATAAAAGAAAGGTTCATCTAATAGATTTTAAAAAAACTTTTTACATCTAATCAATTATTTTTATGAAATTCAAAAAAAAAATAATTTAAAAATTACACTTTTCTTTATATTTTTTAAAACCTTAATAGGTGTCTATAGGTTCAATGAATGTTATAGAGGTATCTTTAACATTCCTCATAAAAGAATTCGTAAGAATTCATTGGAAGTACAAAACTAAGAACTAATCTTTTAAATTATAAGATTTAAAATGATACGAGCTTAAATTTTTTTAAACCATAAATCTTATTTACTCTTAACTATATTTTTATCAAAAAATGATTATTAGCTTTAAATTTTAGCAATTGTTTTTGAGGAATCAAAAGATATAATTATAAAAGGTGGAAAAAGATTCTAAGAATTTATCAACTATATTTTTGCAACAATTTTTATGGTAAGGTAACTTTAGAATTACTCTTGAATAATGGAAAGGATTCTAAACATTTATCAATAGAAAATCTGGTTAAAATACATAAATATTATTTTTTTAATAGATTACTAAATTTGACAACGAAGGCTTTTTATATGACTAAATGGTTTCCATCGAAAACTTCGAAGGTGAGGTGAATTTTTTTGAATTACTTTCAAATGGTAGAAAGGATTATAGGAATTTACAAATATTTAAGTAATGACAAAAATAAAATTAAATAAATAAAGATCATTTAAAGGCAATTTAACATAATATTTGACTAATTAGGTATTATTTTTAAAATAATCGTTGTGAGATACTAATCAAAGTAGTTAGTACTGTATCGATAAATTTACTGTTTTTGTTATAGTATTGGAATATATTGGTATAGCTATGTTTTGACGTTCAATATCAGGTTTACCGATATTTTTTCATATATATGTATATATTTATATTTATAGCATATTTTCTAGTTTTTTAAATAAGATTTATATTATATAGAGATGCAAATATACCTCTATTATATACAAATATATTTATATGTTATAAAATTTTTAAACGTTAAATAAATAAGTATAAAAATATTTTAAAATAGAGTAAGTTATTATTAATTAGTAGAAGTGTTCAGTTACCTTCCCAAACTCGAAGGCTCACCCAATATTTAAAGAGTTTGGACAAAAATATTAAGCCTAAAAAGGGCTTGGGCTTAAATCTGAGGCTCATTTAAAAAATGGGCCTAGTCTTGTCTCAAACATTTAAGGCAGGAATCTAATCCGACTCGGCCTATTTTCAATTATATAATATATACTAGTTTTAAATTTATATACTTTATATAATTTTTATCATATAAAGAATAAATATATAATATTACAGAGTAACCATTAGAAAATATGTTAAGTTAATTATATTTTAAAACTTAATAAATGAAAATTATTAAATCACTAAAGATTAAATTTTTAAAAAATTAAAAATAAATTAAAAATATAATATGGACATGCCTAAATAGGTTTGGTCTACCTATTTACAAATACAGATAAGCTTAGGCAAAATTTTAGGCTCTTATTTTGGGTTAGGCTAAGCTTGAGCAAGCATGAATAATTTTAATACCATGTTTAGGCCTAACCTGACACAATCCATGGATATCTTCATTAATAATGTTCAATAGTGTAATTTAATGAACATAATTTAAATGTAATTATGAGAAAGTAAAAATGATTAAGACAAAAAATTAGAAATTAGTTTTAAAAAATTAAATACGTGATTTTTTAAAAAAGTCAAATATTGTACCAACTGATATTGGTCGGTATGTACTGATACTGATTGATACAAGTGGGCACGACTAATACAAAAATCAAAATCGTATACTATTAGTACCATTTCGTTTTACTTTAAAATCGGTATATACCTACTGGTATGATTTGTATCAGTTTATATCGACTACTATGGTGCTAACACTTTCACATATACTCCCAAACTTAATTTCGGTAAAATAATGACATTAAGATTAAAAGACCTAAGGTTTATTAAAAGAAGTGAATAGCTTCCACAGAAATTTGATTATATGTCTCAAGCTTGTTGTGCTTAGCATCATAAGAAAGCCTAACCATGTTCTTTTTCTACTTGGCCATCACTTGCTTATGAAAAAAGCAATGTTCTAATCTCTCTCACTTACCCATTGCACCCTAGATTTTTGTTTGAAAAATTTTCTCCTCAGCTACTAAAAAATAAGAGAGTTTATTAGCTGCAAACTTTTTTGCTCTCATTTGCTCTAAAGATGAACAGTGAGAAAACAACTGAAATTATAAATGTTCAGGCTCTATTCTTTGCTTATGCATTTTGTCTAAAATCTTGCTGAAATTTTGTTGAACTCTTTCAAAGCTAGTTTCAGTCTTTTAAGTTTTTTGAATAATCGCTTGATAGAATTGTCTTCTATTGGTAGAAACCAAGAGTTCTCAACTATTTTGTTACACTCAGGATGGTTGATCCATAAGCTAAAGAATTTGAGAGGCTTGAAAAGAGAAAACTCTTTTGTTTTAAGCCTTACAAACCCTGAGGAATGATCTGAGACTTCTAGGGCCAAGAACTCAACACAAGAGCGAAGGAAGCAAGAATGCCACCCTAGATTAACCAGAACACTATCATGCTTGCATGAAAAAATGGCTTCATGTCTCTTGTTACACTGAGTGAAAAGAACCTGAGTTAAGGATGGTAAGTCAATTATAGGTCATGTTGACATCCTAGAAAATCCCTAATATTAGATGTCAAGACTTGAGATCCATCATAATTTAAACTCTAACTAGGGTGACAAATGACATTAAAATCACTTACTACTATTTGAGGTCTATCACCAATTATACTAGAGGTCGAAAAAAGGTTAGACTATAATGATCTTATGTCTACAGCATTATTATTTGCATAAATAATAGAAAGATAAAAATTGCAACCATCAACATTGAAGGAGCAAGTTAGAACTTGATCGATGACATCAACAAGGTATACTCGCCTTTGACCCCTCTAAAGGATCCATATTCTACCATTGATTACATGATTGTAGTTATGTAAAAAATGTAAGCTATAATTTTCAATGTTAAACTAAAGTATGATGATAAATTTAACCTTCATCATTCATGAACATTTATATTTTTGATATAATGATAATAGTAGTAATAATTAAACACAAATGGTATTTTTAGTTCATTGGAATCTAATAAAGCTAAAATGGAATAGCTATTATATGAGAATCAAATAGAATTAGAATGGAATAACTAAAGTAGTAGTTTGGTTCAGTGGAATAGAACACTATGAGATTCGAATCCTCGACAAAGGAGATTTGAATCCTTTAAAACCATTTTTTATTTCGCCCACGATCAAAATAGCCATTCAATGGGTAGGACACTAAATAATTATTTCGTGATTTCACAAAATAAGACTGTAATCGGCTACTCCATGGAATAACCTTTCCACAAACCAAACAGCTGTATTATTGTAGCACGCATATACTTATAATAGAATGCCCATTCCATTGAACTAAACGAGCATAAGAGATTTCAAATTTTCTATAAAATAAACAAACCTTCTTTAATAAATGCATTTATTGGATTATAATGAAATAAACAAACACTACCCCACCTTATTTATCACCAAGAAAAGTACAGTTAACATCCTTATGGTATGGTCTAGTTGATTTCATTACCCCTTTTATTTACTTTTTGTTTCATTTAATTTGTCTAAGAGTGCAAATGAGATATTATAGATTAGATGCAATTTAAATAAACTTAATTTAATTTAACCTATTTGACTTATTTATAATGAACTTAATAAGATAACTTAAGATAAGATAAGATAAAAAGAAAGATAAAGATAAGGAATTGAAATTGTTCTTTCCTTTTTATATGATACTCATAAGATATTAAATTTCAGTTCCAAAAAAAATTTTGAATTTGGTTCGATTATTGTTAAGTCAAGCTCAAGCAAGTTAAGCTATCTAGCAGACAAATTTGAGTATTCTAATACTAGACTCAATAGCTCACAAGACTAATTAAGGTTTTCTATTTTTAATATATATTTTATTTTTAATAATTATTAACAAATCTCAATTCAAATTCAAACTCAAATACAAATAAACAAGTTTAAACTCAAGCATGAGAAATGAGCTCATTTATTTTTAATGTTTAAAAGTGAAAGATATCGTCAAAATAATAAAAGCTTAAAAATAGAATGATAATAAAATTTTTTTATTCAAAAGTCCACTTTTAAACCATAAAATTTTTATTTTCTTGGCCTGTTGGTTTGAGTTATCAAACCATAATTTTAGCCATAAAAGTCAAAATTTTTATTCATTTACTATGGCATTGGTTGTAAAACATAATTTTTGACACAAAAAATTATGTCAATAATGATGTTAAAGGAGACCTAAGTTAATTATAAGCTAAAGCCATTGCCTCCCGAATGGAATGCGCAAAAATTAGAAATTATTAATGGTTCACTAAGAACTAAACCTATTTAAAAGTTGAGTAGCTCGTCCAGCTTGAGTAAGGTCTAAGTTTGATTTTTTATGATTTTGGTGGCTTGGCTCGACCGGAATTACTGTTCATTAAATAAAAATAATTTTTTATTTATATTTAATTACAAAATACATATAAATATTAATTTAAAATTTTTTTTTAATATTACAATATATTAGCATATTTTGAATAATGATTCAAGACTATTAGCTAAATTAAATTCAAATCTAATTATAAAATTTAAAATTTTTTTGAATTGTAACTTTACTATTAACAATATGTTAGCAATAATAAGAACACCAAAAACCAATCAAACATGATTGGTTAGCTGTACTTACTATGCTTAAGGGACCCTACAAGTTGGAAAGAGTCAGTTTCTAAGTTCTAACAATGAAAAGTGTAGGCCAAGATTAGACCTATTCAAGGGCCAAACTATCCGTCTAAGTCTGAAGATTCACTCGATATTTAGGAAGGTTTGGATAAAAATATTATGCCCGGAAAAAAGGGCTTGGATAAAAAAATTAGACTCGATTAAACAATGGGCCAGGCCTTGGGTTTAAATTTTAAAGTCCGACCTGGATTATTTTACTATTATATTATATATATTTATTTTATATTTTACGTATTATATAATTTTTGTAATATAAACAATATATAGATATAATATTATAGTGTAAACTTTAAAAATTAAGTTAAATTATTTATATTTATAAACTTAATAAAAGAAAATTATTAAATTATTAAAGATTAAATTTAAAAAAAAATATTTTTTAAAAAATAAATTATAAAAAAATATAATATGGACGGGCTTAAACGGACTTGGATTATCTATTTACAAATATGAGGGGGTTTGGACAAAATTCAAGGCTCCTGTTTCGAGTCAGGCCGAGCTTGGACAATCATATTTAATATTAATACCATGCTCAAACTCGACTTAAATCTGACTCGACCCAACCTATAAACAAGTCTATCCGAGATCACGAAAAAAAGAACTGCTGATAAGTGATATATCAGCTGTCAATGGACCCGAAATCAAAATGGCAACCCCATTCCGAACCATCACTGTCTTCTCCTCTGTGGAGACGCTTTCAACCTTCATTTCTGTAGCTTTATTAATTAATGATCAACTATGACATGTAATAGAATCATTATGTATATATATCGGAAGAGATCAACTATGACAACGCCGGTGCTCTTCGTCGGAAACCGTCGCCGATGCCAGCCCAAACTTTCCACAAATTACTTAGTCTAAAAATCGGGCCTAATCCAGCCCACAAATGGTGGCAGCCCAAACTTTCCATAAACAAATCCATTTTAAGATAATTGTCCTAATTCAACTCACAAATGATCCGATTCAACCTGTAAATAATAGACTTGACTCACAATCTAATTAAAAAATGATGAATTTGTAAAATACTAACATATAAGTATTTCAAGATTTAATAATATAAATTATTAATATATTAAAATTTATATAAATATAAAATATTTTAAATATAATTTTAATATAATAAAATACATGAATATAATTTAAATATATACGTATATAACTAAGCCTTCGAGTGAGTACATTTTCTGCTTTTAGTCTGCAAATTTTACTAGGCAGGTCGAGTTTAAAAGAGCATGCCTTTGCCAAATGCGTGTGTATACTACAAATCCATCAGCCTATGATTTCACTTTAAATTACGATTTAATTTTTAATAAAATTATCAGTAAAGCTATCATATAGTTGGACAGTACTCTAATATTAACTGGTCCCTTCGAAGCAGAGTCTAATTAGCCATTGTATAAACATTGTATACTACACATAGCTATAAGACTTGGGGCTCTATTTAACAAAACTATTAGCCCAAATTTTGAAGTAAAATGTTGTATTTTATCGTGAACATAATGTTAAAAAATAAAATTTTATTTTTTCGATTAAAATTATAATTTAATAATTTAAACTAAACAGCCAAAAAAATAAACTTTTTATAGTTTGAAAACTAATTTTTAAATACCATAATTATATTATTCATACGTCTTTAAACTATTATTAATTTAAAGATATTTTTTAATTTTTAATAATATTATTTTATGATAATATCAAATACTTAAAAATATATAAATCACATTTTTTTAACAAGCATTTTTAACCTAAATTTCTTTGAATTTTAACTTTTTTTTTTCGACAACAATATTAAATAATCCTTATGACCTTAGTCATAAAGGAAAAGATGAACCCACTGAATCAGAGGACAAGCAAACCTAATAAATGTGGGGGACCAAAGAGATATGAGCCAATAAATGTTGAAAGCTGTAAATTATAAACGTAGTGGCGCTGTCATTAGCTGTAGAAATTAACATGCATGGACTACATTGTCCTGTCTATTAGTAATAAGAAGATATCTCTATAAATTTAAATATACAATATTAGTATTATAAAAATTTTAGTATTATTATAAATTTATTTTATATTAATATTATTTTTTATTATATTAAATTTTAATTATTTTTATATTATATTTGTATTTACGAGATTACACTATTTAAGTTTCCCTTTTTGCATTCCAAAGCCAACGAAGATGAGCTTTTCGCTGAAACAAAAAGGAAAAGGAAAGGAAAAGGGCGTCCTTTGTTTGATCTTCTGTTGCTTTTCGCCTGCAACTGGTTTGGTTTTGTACAGCTTTATATTCACTTCTTCAACAGTACCCAACTGTAAAACCTTGAGAGTGTCAGCCAGAATGATGTGACTTAACGTCCTAAATTATTCACGATGAACTACTCGTTAATTTGATAGACTCAATTCATATAAATTAAATTATAATAAATAATTTTAAATATTTTAATTTAATTTAAATTATTATTTAATAATAAAAATTTTATTTAAAATTAATTATAAAATATATATATTATTAAAATATTTTTAATAATATAATAAATGATAAAATAAACTTTTTAACTAACTCAATTTAAATCTCGACAAAAATTTTAGAAATTTCTTAATCCAACTTAGCAGATTGATGCCTCTAATCCTAACCAACAGCTACTGTATATTCATAAATAAAGGCTGGCCTTTCAGGCTTTCACCTCCGTCATTTATTTTAATGGCTTCTTTAATTAATTAAAGCTTTGGTTTACGAGAAGGTTGTGACTTTAAAATTAACGACAGCTGGCCACGTTATCGGCTTAGATGTTAATCATCATTAAGAAGACGAGATGGCCCCTGGCAGAATGTTGGATTTTTTTTTAATAACTAAAATTTAATTTCTATAATTTCAGTTATAAGAAAAAAAAAAAAAAGTAAGTTTGGAATAGAAAATAAGATAGTTGTACTTTTATAAGCTATTCGAGTTTTATTCAAAAAATTTTATATTTAACTCGATAATTATCAAAGTAAACTTAAATTCGAGTAATTTGAGTTGTTGAGTCAGTTAATTTAAGAATCTTAATATTTAGCTCAACCTAATTAAAGTTTTTATTTCTAATCATTTTTATTATTTTTAAAATATTTGTAGGTAGAAAATCTAAATTTAAATTTGAATTCGATTATATATAATCTAGTTTATAATAGAATAAAAAATCAAATTTATTTTTACTAGATAAATTAATCTAAGTGAACAAACTCAAATAATTTAATTTTTATTTAGAAATAAACTTGAGCTATAAAAATAAGATTCAATAAAATTCAAGTTAAACACAAATCACTCAATATCAAATAAGATTCAAAATCAAATTTTTTATAATTTAAATCGATTTAACTTCGATTTCACCAAAAATAGGCCCACAAAAATAACTCAAACTCCTTAATGGTACCTTAGGAGGAGACGGACATATACTACATGCTGAAAACCTTTTGATCATTAAAAAACGAATGAAAAATGAAATAAATTTGGACCATGAAATACACGTTCTTTTAGTATCATAGACGAGAGGGTACAATGATTATAAATGTATAAATAAATCTTAGATTAAACTTATTATGTGCCTTGGTGCATTATTTTGTTCTATAAGATACAGTTTTTACAGATACAGTGATTAACTCAAATTTTTAAGATGATTATACATAAAAATTTTATGAACAAATCGATTATAATTTGATTAACAATCCAATTCCAAGGTCAAATTTGGACAAAAACTTTTCTTATTCCAATAATTTACCTTAACTAGACGAAAAAACATTATAAGAGAGAGAGAAGCGAAAAATTATATGATTTATAAAAAGCTACGAGTGTCTATATATTTATTTCATTATAGCCTCCCAAATACATAATACCCTAATTTCACATCGAAAAATTCTAAAAATCTACTATAGTATATAAGTAGATACTTAAATCTATATTGGTGAGACTTTTTCATGGATAAAATTATATATAAATCAAGTGCGGATTTTCACAAATGAAAGTTTACTACACCTCAATTTCACGTCAAAAAACTCTAAAATTTGTTATAATATATATAAAGATTTAAACCCACGCTTATAAGAAGCGACTTTAATTATCGACAGAGGGTTTTACAATTTAATCTTAATTTTAGATAGAAAATCTACTATTTTTAGTTTACTCAATTACTCCTTGGGAAATGCTTTTATAACCAACAAGTATGCATAGTTTAATAATTTTATTTATATGAGAGTATGTTACTTATAGTTCTCTTTTTTATAATCTTACAATTATCCAATTATAACATAAAATTACGTAAAGGTCTACCACTTAAAACTATAAATTTTAAATAATATTTTTGTGGACTCTACATAATTTAAGATTATAATTAATTAATTGTACTGCAGTAATTATAAGTACATGCTCACCATTTATAGTAGTGTTTAACTCCCGCTTCCAGTGGGATTTAAAAATCTATCTAATGCATTGCTTGGATTAGATTTGGTGAAGAATGGGACTCTCAAATATTTCTAAATGGATTATTTTTTTAAGTATTGTTGATTTACGACTTACATGAAACTTGGCATATAAATGAACCTACTCGATCTACATGAAACTTAGCATATAAATATGCCCACTCGATCTACACAGTAGTAACTTGTCCACTTGACCTACATGAAACTTGACATATAAAAGGGTAACACCAAGTTACCACGTAAACATGCCCACTCAACCTACACAGTCCACATCCTTGCCTTGGTAGCTAGTGTTGAAGCAGATAACAATCCCACATTAATTAGTTAAGAATATGGATTGTTGCTTATAAAGCAAGGACCATCTTTCTTTTCTTAAGCCGCCTTTTCTCAAAGGACAAAACTGTAAGGATAGTCTGTGCACTGCTCCAAAGTGGATAATATCCAACAATGAGCGCGGTCCAACAATCTCTGCATCAACAAGTATAAAAGAAATTTAATATTTTTTTAAAATAAAATAATAAACAGTTATGAATATTAAATATAAAGTTTCACATTCAGGTTTATTGATAATTATATTTTAAAAATAATTGCATGAATTAATTAAATTAATTTTTGGATTTTAAAATAAATTCTTTCTTTGTTAATGAAACAATATTATCTATCCATTTCATTTTAACTTGAATCCATAATTTGGCATTAGGCGTGTTTATGGTTTGGATGGGTCAGGCTTCGACTTAAAAATTTTTTATTTTCTTGTTAGCTTAGGTTCAGGTTAGTTCAGACCTAAACTAATCCAAAAACCAGTTTCGTTATTTAAAATGATATTAAAAATTAAAAATTTTATTTTTATATTAATATTTATAATTAAATTTAAATAAAAATATTTTTTATTATTTAAAATCTAATTCAAACTTGAACAATCCGAATTATGAAAACTCATATCCAAACTTAATCAAATACGAATCAAAGTTATCATGCTAAGCAAACCGTCTCATCATGAACACGTCTAACCAAAAATTGGAATTTTTTATAATCCTTGTTTATAAAAAGAAATGGTCCAAGTTATAGGTTTTTGATAAAAAATAAAATTATTATATATATTTTCAAGATATTAAAATTCATAAGATAATCAGCAATTAGACAACTACAACATTTAATAAAATGTTACTAATTATAAATAGAATTTTAATTAATTTAAAAGTACCTTTAAAGCATTCATTTCAGCAAAATCCCAAGTTACGTTACCAAACAACACTAATTAATAATTAATGTTAGTTAAGATGTTAATTTTAAATTAAAAATATCTTGTGAATACTTGGATGTGCCGGTTCCGTACGTAGGATCTCAAGAGTCATTAGTCATTCCCTCACCGTTACGCTACCGTACAATATCAAATAATATTAAATATGACACAATCCTAAAAATTAATAATATATAATTTAAAAAATAATAAAATATAATATAAATATACGAATATTTTATAATTTATATAAAATAAATTAATAATATATTAAAATTTGTATAAATATAAAATATTTTAATATATTTATATCAACACAATAAAATACATAAATTTAATAATGGATACACAGATTATCGAGCTAACTTTAATACTGCCATTAAAACAAAGAGAAAGTTAGTAGGTTCAATAGAAAATACACTCACCACCTATAGTTTAAAAAATATTCATTTACCCTTTGAGGTACTATGAAAACTGCACTAACTTGTTAGGTTTTATTTACCAAGTAAAATTAAAAAAAAATAATTATAATCTTGTTAATTAGTAATTATCTAATAATCTATTTAGTGTTATTCATTTTTACTCAAATTTTATTACAAAATAATTAAGATTTAATTAGTTTTAAAATTATCTTTAATTACTATTAAAATTAAATTATAATTAAATTATATTCTAATTCAAATACATGTTAAATGTTTTAAACTTATCTTTAATACTATATATTAATTTTGAGATGAATATGTCATATTTTTTATTTAAATAAATTAATAAAATTATTTAAAAAAGTTTAGCGTTAAAAGAAATTGATAAAATTCAATTCTAATGCAAGTGTACATGTTAAATATTTTAAATTTCTCTTTGATCCGATATATTAACTTTGAGGTGAATGTATTATGTTTCTTATTTGAAATAAATTAACAAGATTATTTCAAAAAGTTTAGTAATAAAGAAATTTATTAAAAAAAAAACAGAAATAAGAAAAATAAATAAAATAAGAATATCTAGTTTTTAAAGTAAAATTTGAAAAAAAATATTAATTTGATTAACGACATGCTAATGTTAGTTATTTTTCTAGAGATATAAAATGTGATTTTTAAACTAATAGAAGTATGCTTATTTTCAATAAAATCTCCTGAACAACGGTAATGTTTTCCTTTTCTTATTATTTTTCTCTATTTTTTTATTTTAATCAATTTCATATCACTAAAACCTTTTAATTAATGGTAACTAATTTATTTTAAATGATAATAATTTTATAAATTTATTTCAAAGTTAATATGTAATTGAATTAAGTATTAGTTGAAAATATTTTGTAGTTACAAAAATCCTAGATAAAAGAATGAAAAAATAAACAAATAATAAGGGTAAATGTGTGAAATAAATTAAAATTTATTTAATAAATAAATCTTAGGGGAATTAATATATTTTTATCAAAATTTTAAAAAGTAAATAAATATTTTTTAAATTATAAAAAAATAAATGTATTTTTCATTAAATTTTAAAGAATAAGTAGACTTTTCTTTAAAAAAAAAAAGTAAAAGCAAACATGTAAGAACGGTATATATCCAGCTGGTGATGTCAAGGTAAAAATATCATCCGACGTTTAAGAGTCCTGAGGCGCAGACCTCTCTCAGAATTTGTCAAATGTCAGCAATTAATTGTTTCGATGGTATTTCCGCCTTTTTTCTGGTACAAATTTAAATGCGGAAGTTAATGGCAAACTAACTCATCGTTATCTCCCAATTTAGTTTTATATGAACAGATCATTAAACCTTTTACGTCACCGGTACAATTGCAATAACGTGGGCTTATTTAGTTTATGAGTATTAATTAATCTTCGTAATACTGATTACTAATTTTTTCCCAAAGGACCATACATTTCCTAAATTCTTGATTAACAAAAGGAAATACAAATATTTAACAAATCCATCCTTCATTTTCAGTTAGGTTGTCACACCCAATCCCCTCCCACCTTCTTCTTCATTGAAAACGGTCATTCTCGAGCATTTTTAAAGGTAAAATATTTCCAGAAAAAAAATTTATGACATGGTAAGTCTTAATGGTAGAAATTGAGATGAGTCCAGCAAGATCTGTCGAGATTAAAAGTAATCTTAGGTTGCCGGAAAGTCTCAGAGATTTAAATGACGATTATAATGTTAGTTATTTATAATTTTTCGTCAAAAATACATGTACAATCTCAATTTAAACCCTGATTATAGAGTTCCTAATTATTACCATGGTTCTTTATAGGCAATAGTTTATGGAAGCTGAAATTTAAAGGAGGAAATCAGTCCTTGAACTAAATATATAAAGATGGAGATCTTACAAATTATGAACTCCAACTAAATTTACTGTTAGAACTAAAAAAAAGCAAGCAAAAGGGGATAATACGGTGGTAAGAACTAAGAACTCCATTCATTTTAACGGTAAGATCGAAGAATTGCGCCACAGAAAGTACAAATAATTGCTCTCCAAGATTTCCAGTAAAGCGGTACGTAGCAAAACCTGGTGCAAGTTTTCATCTCGGCCACTCTTGCCCCTCCACCGCACCGCGAGCAAATCCCTGCCGCCGGCTTACTCCTCCTCACTCTCCTCTTCTGATCAACCAGAAAACAAAAAAACACCATGGTTGCTTCTTGTTTCTTGCTTTTGCGCCGACCCGGTATTTTCTTTTGGAGTTCTGATCTTTTCTCTAGATGGCTAGCCAAGGGTTTGAACCTACGTGTGTTATGAATAACAGTTAGAAACTTCGAAGAACTCTAAAGACTTTTAGGAATTGGTTGCTATGAAAACAGTGGTAAGAAAGGGTCACTTATATAGACACAAGGGATTCCTAGTTAGACATTTTTTTTTCGGAATAAATAATTAGATAATGTTTAATTTATTTAAAATTTAATGCACATAATTTATATATGTGAATAAAATATAAAATCAATATAATAATTAGATTAAATAAATATTAATTTTATAAAAAGTTAAGATTAATTTAGTAATATAAGTATATAAAATTAATTTAGTTTTATATTAACATAAGTAGATCTTTCCTATCACTTGTGTTTGAGTATGAAAAATTAGGCCACATGAGGTTTTTGACATGTGCGGAGTAATTGGACCTACACTGTACACGTAGTGAGAAAAAATAATAAATAGAGATTAAATTTATTTATGAGTTAAATCAGTCAAAATATTTTTAAAACTCTTATTCGACTTAACTTAACTTGTTGATCTTTTTTACTACTTAAAAATATCAAAATATTATGGATGATTATTTGAAGCATTGCAAGTGGAGTTGAAAAGCTTTACAAGTAGTGTTAGTGGAATAACACATGTCTCTTTAATTATATTTGAAAAAATAAAAAAATAAGACATGTGTCATCTTTTTAACTTTAACTCTGCTTATAAAAATTTTTAACTCCGAAATAAAAAAATAATTTTTTAAATATCATTTTATTTTAATATTTTTATTTTTTATAATAAAATTTAAATATAATTTTTTATTTAAATAAATAATAATTTATATTAATTTAAATAAATTTAATATTTTTAAAATTTATATCCAAACTCGATCTATTATTTATAGCAGGGCTAGCCAGCAAAAAGTCCAGCCGGCTTCGTTGAAGAGGCAACGGATGCCGTGGCTTTTGAGTTAGGACGAAATCCAGTCCCACCCTCTAGTGTTAGTCGCAAATGGTGTGTTTTTTAGGGTTGGGCCATTGGGTCCACATTCACCCGAAGATTACAACGTGCATACTTTGTAGATTGGGTTCGAAGTAAATTAGATTAAATTTAAATTTATTTAAAAAGTAATATATTTTTATTTTAAAATATTAAAAAAATTATTTATATTAATATTTATGTTTATACTATATATAAAGAATATATTTGAATTAGTATAATAAATTAAGTAGTACAAATTCAATCAATAAAATTATTGAAAAATCAAGATAAACTTATAATAATAAAATAATATTAAAGATGTTTTGGCCTTTTAATTTATTTTTATATAAATATATATTATTAAAATTTATCTTCTTAAAAATTTATTTATCTATATTTTATATAATGAAAATGATTAAATTTTATGTTATACCTAACTTAGGCTAATTTTTTTTTCTTTTTAAACTAGCTGATGTCATGTACATTAATTGTAGACTTATTTTAATTATAAACTGCTTTTAACTTTATGTACATGACGCCATTGATGTATACTTATACACCATTACCGTCTACTTGCTCTTTATTTATTTATTTTTTAATTTTTAAAAATAATATGTCACAAAAGTTAGTATCTAATAACAAAATTATATATTTTTTTAAAGACCCATTTGTCCGACGAACAAATATTAGTCTTGAGGACAAAAGATCTAACATTATTAATTGTTCAGTTGGACTTTGATTTAGAAGCAAAAGTCTACCTTCTTTTATTGAAATATCTTGTCTTAAAAAGACAATCTTTAGACAAAAATTTATAATTTCAAAACAAACAAACTGAATGTAGTCATTTAATGTTAGAAAACAACTGGAAACAATTTTCTTTTTTTTTTTTTTTGGCAATAATTTTGCTTACGAACTAAGAAAAAGGTTGATCGTATTGCGCCAGCTATAATGCAGTAGTTGATTGCATGCGTAATTGCGTTACAACGTTATTGGAAACAATTGTTCGGCAACGACTCGAAAGTCTCAACGATCAACATTCAACCACCTAATCGCTCTAGTAATTAATGTGATGTTAGTTAAGCGATGTTTAAAATTAGTGATGAATTCTTCGGCTGTTCAATCATGCATTTATCTGTCTATAAATATATGCGGCACTAATTTATTCACACCACATTTTTGGAATGGAAGTGCATGGGAAAAGAAAGAAACTTAATATCAAAGTAGAGGAAACCCCATCCATATGTTCCATTAGCTCTTTATTTATCATTTTTTCTAGCTAAGTCAAATCAAAGTAGATTTAGTAATTTATATATTTTTATTGCATTCATATATTTTCACATATTATAATTATGTTTAAAATATCATATATTTATATAAATTTTAATACGTTAATAATTTATTTTATATAAATTTTATATATTTGTATATATTCATAATATATTCGTATTATTTTTTTATTTTATATTTAAAATATTTTTTTTAGTATTATGCTCAAGTTATATAACCTAATTATGTTCAAAATTATCGGATGTAATTCCAAACCCAAACTTCTAAGCCTAGTTGTTATAGCCTGGGCAAAATGTGAATCATCATCATCATCATCATCCATGACTGACGCTTTTAACATACCATGCTACAACAAAAATGACCTTAGCCGACGAAGATAATTAGTTGTTTGACAGTCGAAATTAGTTGCATTAGCTTTTATGCAAAAGTTCTTTGACTGCTATGTATAGGATCATCGCTTATACTTAAAAGCAAACATTTTATTTTAAGCAACAGTTATATTAGTTTTGCCATTGATATTTAAGTAAAATATATATATATATATATATATATTACTAACGCTTTTCATAATTATTGCAGCGGTTTTTTCATAATTCACAACAGTGTTTTAAAAATTTATGCAATTGTCTTTTCGTGTAGCAGCTGTTGATTGAAGCATTTTGCAGTTAATTATTTTATTCGGCACATTCATAAATCTTAGGCAACGGTTTTGTCGTTTTAGTAACAAACTTCAGTAAGTTTTAACCAACATTTTGACCTAGTTTATGCAACAGTTTAAACTATAAAGTAACGTCATTTTACAAGTTAAAGCAACTCTTTTTTCCAAACATATGCGATGCATTTTGGACCTAATATTTAAACTTCCTTTTGTTTTTAAAATACAAATTCAGTCTACATTGAATCCGTCAAAAACTAGAGCAAATTAAAACATAAGTTTTTTCTTACGCACGACTGAAAATTATATTACTTGTGCTCGAATTCAAGTTTAAGTTTGAATTAAAATTTTTTAATATTAATTAAAAATAAAAATTTTAATTAAGTTTACGGATTACTTGATCAAGTATCAAGATACTTAAATGCTCCATAATTAGAGCTTGACTCAATGGCTGAACTAAATTTGAAATTTTTTCAACCAAATTTAAATAGCTTACAAGTACCTCGTTTACACTCTAAGAACCTCATATGACAAGTGTCAAGAATTCAATTTAAAAAAGGGTAAAATATCTATATAAATATATGTAACACTTTATATGTGAACAAAAACAATGTTAAGGTTGTTAACCTCGCAAAAGAAACTGCCTTTTCTATCCACGGACATTGATTGTCAATGTAAATATGTCACAGGCCGAGACATAAGCTCTAAGCCTGTGTCGGATTGTGACAAATGCATATAGCTTATCCAATTTGTCAAGATTCTTCAGTCAGTAAATATTATGTTTAAAGAACACATCAATAAAATGAATAAGGAAGAAAGGCACCAATGGTTTGGGGAGAACGAGTGAAGCAATGGTGAAGGAGAAATTCAAGTCAAACCGCAACCTTTATAATCGGTATCATAGTACCGCCATCATGGTTCTCGTCGCAGCCTCGCGCTTTATCTCAGCAGCTTTACCGCTACCTCAGAAATACATGTAAACTTGCTGCGTGTTCAAACGAGAAAAACCAAGAGGCTTAGAAGAAACCAAAGCGGAGCAGAGCAGTTTCACTGGAAAGGAAATGAAAGAAGAGGGATTACCGAACGCGAATAACCCAGATGCTGAGTAATAATTCGCCACAAAAAAAAAAATCCAAAACCAATAATGTAGAATATCTGCAAATCAAAATGAAGCATGGAAACGTCAAGCCTTCTTGGATATGCAACGACTGGTAAACCAGAAACATGCAAAGAGCGGACAAGTATTTTACTATAATTCTACACAAGGATATATACTTGATAAAATCAGGATCCTAAATAGAATTGATACTCTAACTATGTGGTACGAAGTAAGCTATGGCATCGTAATGGCTCGAAACTTACCCTCACCAAAGCATGGCATCTATTGCAGGCCAGGCTTCGACTTAAAAAACTTTTTTTTTTTTTTTGTTTAGGTTAGAGTTGGGTGAAACTTAGACCAATTCAAAAGTTAATTTTATTATTTAAAATAATATTAAAAATAAAAAAAATTATTTTTATATTAACATTTGAAATTAAATTTAAATAATTTTTTTATTATTTAAATTTTAATTCAAGTAGAAGCCCGAATTATGAAAATTTGTACCTAAATTTAACCCAATATAAGTTCGAGTTGTTAGGCTAAGCAAAACGCTCAATCTGAACAAGTCTACTCGAAATTGAAACATTTTTTTATAATCCTCGTTTATAAAAAGAAATGGTTCAAGTTATAGGTTTTTGATAAAAAAAATTAAAATTTTATATATATTTTTTTCAATATATTAAAATTCATAACATAATCATCAATTAGACGACTACAACATTTAATAAAAAAGTTATTAATTATAAATAGAATTTTAATTAATTTAAAAGTATCTTTAAAGCATTCATTTCAGCAAAATCCAAAGTTGTATTACAAATCACACTAATTAATAATTAATGTTAGTTAAGATGTTAATTTTAAATTAAAAATATTTTGTGAACACTTGGATGTGCTGGTTCCATACGTTGGATCTCAAGAGTCTGTACTCATTCCCTGACCATAACGCAACTATACAATATTAAATAATATTAAATACAATGCAAACTTTAAAAAATAATAAAACATAATTTAAAAATATAAACATAATATAAATATATAAATATTTTAAAATTTATATAATATGTATAAATAAAATTTATATAAATATATAATATTTTAATATAATTATATTAATATAATAAAATATATATAAATTATTGAAACTAACTTTTATGTTAGACTGAAATTTGAAACCCTACGATTTTCAGCAGTCCCCTGCATGTAGAGAATAGTCACCATCAATTCCTTTATATGCCAATAAATAACGCTTCTAAAAAACGAACACAACTTGAATATTATCGTAAAAGAATAAATAAAAAATTAGAGGCAAACATGTGCAAGAATAATATGTCCAGCTGGTAGCTGTTACGTAAAAATATCATCTGACTCTAAGAGTCCAAAGGCACAGGCACCTCTCAAAACATGTCACCTGTCCCCAATTAATTGTTTAGATGGTATTTCTATTTTTTTTTTTTTTTTTGGGTACAAATTGAAATGCGGCAGTTAATGACAAATTAACTCATTGTATCTCCCAATTTAATTTTATATGAACAGATAATTAAGCCGATAATTAAAGTCTTTTACGTCAATAATTAATCTAATAATATTTAATATGATCATATAAATATAATATATATAAAATTTAAAAAATATAATACGATATAAAATGTATTTTAAAAATTTATCTAATATGAATTATAAATGTATCAAAATTGATATAAATATAAAAAAAATTTTAAATATGATTATGACACGATAAAGTTAGACCTCTTCATAGGTCAGGTTGGATTCAGGTCGGGCTTGAACATGGTACTAACATTAAATATGATTACCCAAGCCCGGTCCGGCCTGAAATATGGGCCTCAAATTTATTTGTAAATAGATAGTTGAAGCATGTTTAGGCCTGCCCATATTAATTTTTTTATAATTTATTTTTTAAATATATTTTTTAAAAATTTAATCTTTATTAATTTATTAATTTTTTTATTAACTTTATAAATATAAATAATTTAACTTTATTTTTAAAGTTTACACTATAATATTATATATATGTATTGTTTATATGCTAAAAATTACATAATACATAAAATATAAAATAAATATATATATGTAATAGTAAAATGGGTCGGGCCGTGTTCGGGCTTTGAAAGTTAACCCAAGGCCTGGCTCATTTTTTAATCGGGCCTAATTTTTTTTATCTAAGCCTATTTTTTCGGGCCTAATATATTTGTCCAAACCCTCCCAAATATCGGGTGAACTTTTGAACTTAGGCGAGTAACTCTACCCTTAAGCAGGTCTGGATAAAATATACAATTATGATACAAAAACATAAATTATCAAGTTTAAGCTTAATTAGATTGAAAGAATTAATTAATCTTCGTAATACAAATTATAGATCTTAATGAAAAAAATCATGTTTTTTTTCTTCTTTTTTTTTTCAGATTCTCCCTTCGGGGAAAAAAAAAATTACACATATAACAAACCGGTCCTTCTTTTTCAATTAGGTTGTCATATCCAATCCAGTCCGCCGTCTTTTAATTGAAAAAAGGATCTGTCAACGAAAAAAAAGAAAAAAAAAGAAGAAAAACGATCGAAGGATGCCGGGAGAGTTTCAAGGATTCAAATGTTTGTCGTTGTGGTTGCTATTTTATCATTTCAACTTTATTTATCATTGATTTTTATGATAAATATTTATTATAATTGATAATAATAATATTTATTATAGCAGTAATTAATTGTAAAAAATACATGCACAATCTCGATTTAAACCCCTGCTGTCCAGTTTCTAATTACTGCCATGGCTTGTAATAATTTATGGGAGCTGAAATGAAAAGGAGGAAATCAGGCCTTGAACTAAATATTTAAAAATGGAGAACCAAAAGGGGATAATAAGAGGCAAGAACTAAGAACTCCATGAATTTTTAACGGTAAGATCGAAGAATTGCGCCACAAAAGGTACAAATAATTGCTCTCCAAGATTTCCAGTAAAACGGAACGTAGCAAAACCTGGTGCAAGTTTTCATATCGGCTACTCTTGCCCCTCCACCGCACCGCGAGCAAATCCCCGCCGCCGGCTTACTTCTCCTTACTTTCCTCTTTTGATCAACCAGAAAACAAAAAAACACCATGGTTGCTTCTTGTTTCTTGCTTTTGTGGCGCCCACTGGTATTTCTTTCGGAGTTACTGATCTTTTGAAAGATGGCTAGCCAAGGCTTTGAATCTTCGTCAGTTATGAATAGAAGTTTTTAACTTTGAGGAATTCCAAAGACTTGTTGTTAAGAAAAATTTGTAAGATAGTGCCACTTATATAGAGAGACGATGAATCCTAGTTAGTTATTTTTTTAATAAACAATTAAATATTTTTAATTTATTTAAAATTTGATTAGTATAATTTATATATGTTAATAGAATATAAGTGTATAAAATTAATTTAAGGGTTAATTACTTGAGTGATCATTAAACTATAGGTCAAATTTTAAATTGATCCTTAAATTTTAAAACATATCAATCAAGTTTTTAATTTTAATATTTCGTATTAATTAAGTCCTTCTGTTAATAAAACCGTTAGAATAGGTATTAAATGGCACGTGACATATTGTGATAACTGATGCTAATATCATCTTTTCTATTTTCTTTTTCTTTTATTTATTCCTTTATTTTTCTTTTTCAAATATTATATATTTTTCTTTTTTATAAATAATATAAAAGTAAAATTTGACATTATAGTTTTGAATTACTTTTTGAAAATAATTAATTTATAAACGTACAAAATATTTATTTAAAAATATTTTTATAAAAAATATTTTTAATTTTTTTGTTTCTTTCCTTTTTTTTCCCCTTTTTTCTTTTATCTTCTTGATATATAAACTAAAATATAATTAAAATTTTATATTATAATTTAAATTAATTTTATAAATATTAAATAATTTATAAAAATATTAAATATTTAATTTAATTTTTTATTTTTTTATTATACTACATTATATTTTTCTCCTTATAAATAAATAAAAAAACAATTATGTTATAAAAATTAAAATATTTATAAGAATATTTATTTGCATTAGTTTTAAAAAAATATATGAAGTTTTTTAATTTTTTTCTCTTTTTTATTTGTCCTTTTGTTTTGTTTATAAATAAATACTAAAACAAACAAATAATATTATCATATAAATTAAATTAATTTTAAAGATAAATATTTTATTTATTTAAATTAATTTAGGGAGATTTTCTTAACTTTCGACGGTCAAAAAAGAGACATTTGACTTCTCACGACCAATCTGACATAAATAAACATGATTTTTAATTAAGCGAATGTAAATAAATTTTTATATTTTTATGATTTAGTTCATTTTCGAAATTTAATTTTAACTTATAATACAAATTATTTTGTTTGTTTTTATTTATAAATATAAAAAGGGAAAAAAAAGTAAAAAAAAAAAACTCAAAATATTTTTATAAATTAATAAAAATAATTATTTTATATTTCTTAATAAATTATTAATTTTATAAAAATAATTTAAATTATAATATAATTAGCATTTATATTTTGTATTTATTGAAAAAAGGGACAAAAAAGAAAAATATAATAAAGAAGAAACAAAAAATTAAAAATAGTTTTATAAATTAATTATATTTTCACAATAATTCAAATATAAATTGTTTAAAGAAAATATAAAATTAAAAAAAAATAAAGTAATAAGTAAAAGAAAAAAAAAGAAAGATGGCATGCCATGACATGTGTCATTTATCAGCTATTTAATAGTTTTAATAATGAAAAATCTGATTGATACGAAATGCATTGATTGAGAATTTGATTAATATATTTTAAAATTTAAAAATTAATTTAAAAATTAAATTATAATTTAAGGACTACTAAAATAATTAACCCTTAAATTGATTTTTCCCCACTCATGCTCAAGTGTGAAAAGTTTGGCCATGTGGGTTTTTGATACATGTAAAGTAGTTGGATTTGAGCCATACACGTAGAGAAAAAGAAAAGAAAAGATAATAAATAGAGCTTTAAACTTATTCCAAAGTTATGATATATTTTTATATCTTTTTATGTAAGCTTAATATGGTCCATAAGTCTGTTCATTATTTTTTAAAAAATATTTTATCTTAATATTCATATATTTTTAATTAAATATAAATAAAATCTTTTTATTAAATGAATATTAAGTCAAAGCGACACTAACCACAAAATTTGCACCTAAACTCGACCCAAGACTTCTTCTGAGTGCCGGCCAGCAAAAAGTCTAGCCGATTTAATTGAAGAGGCGATGGATGCCAAGTGGCTTCAGACTTAGGACGCAATCCAGTACCTGTAAAGAGAAGTTTGGAAATAGAATAAGCATGCAGCTACTTCGAGCCCAGTTAGGCCAAAAGTTCATTTTTATTTTAAAAATATTATTTATAATATTAATATTTATATTATATAAAGTATGTGATTAATTTGATATTACTTGATTCATAATATTAATTTAATTAATAAAATTATTGAAAAACTAAAATAAAAGTAAAATAATAAAATTTTATTAGAAATATTTTAGTTTTTTAATTTATTTTTATATTGATACGTATTGTTTAAGAAACTAAACTCTTAAAAAAAACCTACCCATCTATATTTTATACACTGTAAAAGATTGAGTTTAATGTTAATCTCAATTTATTTAATTGAGTTTGTACTTTTAAAAACCCGCTGATATTATGCATATTAATTACAAACTTATTTTTATTACAAACCGCTTTTAACCTTGTATTCATAATGTCATTTATTTATATTTGCGTGCCATAAACATTTAGTTGTTTTTTATATACTATTTTTAATTTTCAAAAATAACGTGTTACAAACCTAATATCTAATAAAAAAAACTATACTTTTCTAAACACCGACCTTGTCCCACGAACAAATAGTAATGTCGAGGACAAAAGATCTAATATTATTAATTGTTAAGTTAGACTTTGATTTAGAAGCAAAAGTCTATAGTTTTTATTCTTGAAACGTCTTTTTAAAAAAAAAATTAATAAAATTCAAAATTTTAAAATAAATAATATTTCGTAATCGAAATCATTTAATGTCAGAAAACAATTAGAAACGATCTTTTTTTTTTTGACAATAATTTTGCTTGCAAGCTAAGAAAAAGGTTGATCGGATTGTGCCGGTTATAATGCAATAGCTAATTGCATGTGTAATTGCGTTACAACGTTATTGGAAAACAATTTTTTGGCAACGATTCGAAAGTGAATCTCGGAAGTCTCAACAATCAACATTCAACCACTTGATAGCTCTGATCATTAATGTTATGTTATTTAAGCGATGTTTAAAATTAGTGATGAATTCTTCGGCTGTTCAATCATGTGTTTATCTATCTATAAATATATGAGGCACTAATTTATTCGCACCACGTTACTGGAATGAAAGTGAAAGGGAAAAAGAAAAGAAACTTGATATCAGAGTAGATGGAGCCCCGCCCAGATGTTTCATTAGCTCTTTATTCATCATTTTTTCTAGCTAACTCAAATAAATAATATATTTAGTAATTTATATATTTTATTGTATTCATATTTTTTTTATAAGTTATAATCGTATTTAAAGTATCATATATTTAAATAAATTTTAATACATTAATAATTCATATTATATAAATTTTGATACATTTGTATATATTCATGATATGTTCGTATCATTTTTTATATTGTCTTATATGTATTTTTTTTTAATATTGTATTCATATCACGATATCATATTATGTTAGAAATTGTTATATCTAATTCCAAACCCAAACTTCTAAACCTAGTTGTTATAGTCTTGGCAACATGTGATTGTGAATCATCATCATCATCCATGGCTGACGCTTTTAACATACCATGCTACAACAGAAATGACCTTAGCCGACGAAGATAATTTGTTGTTTGACAACGAAATTTGTCGCATTAGCTTTTATGCAAGAGTTTTTTGACTGGTATGTATGGCATCATTGCTTAAATTCAAAAGCAACGATTTTATTTTAAATAACATTATATATTAGCGTTGCCATTGATGCTTTAAGTAAAAATGCTAATGCTCTTTATAATTATTGCAATGTCTTTTTCATATTTCACAACAGTATTTTTATAATTTATGCAATTGTTTTTTCTTGAAGCAGGGGTTAATTGAAGGATTCTGCAACAACTTAATTATTTTATTCAGCACCTTTATAAATCTTAGGTAAGGGTTTTGTCGTTTTAGTACCAAACTTATTAAGTTTAAACCAACATTTGAATCAAGTTTATGCAACATTTCAACACTGTTTTGCAAACATATGCAAAACATTTCGGACCTAATATTTAAATTTCTTTTCGTTTTTAAAGTACAAATTCAGTCTACATTGAATCCGTAAAAAACTAGAGCAAAGTTAAAAAATAAGCTTTTTCCCATGCATGATTTCAAACTAAATTATATGTGCTCGATTTCATGTTTAACTTCTAATTGAAAATTTTTAGCATTAATTAAAAATGAAAATTTCAATTAAGCTCACAAGTTACTTAGTCAAATATTAAAATACTCAAATTCGACTGACTCCATTACTCGAGCTCGACTCAATGGCCAAACCAAATTCGAATTTTTTTTTTGAACCAAATCCAAATAACT
Organism: Adansonia madagascariensis; assembly: GCA_038381835.1. Taxonomy (NCBI): domain Eukaryota; kingdom Viridiplantae; phylum Streptophyta; class Magnoliopsida; order Malvales; family Malvaceae; genus Adansonia; species Adansonia madagascariensis. The sequence continues at coordinate 9,813,095 of JBBYHL010000005.1, forward strand.
TACAAGTGTCTTGTTTACACCCTAATCAGGACCTCATATGACAAGTGTCAAGAATTCAATTTAGAAAGGGGTAACAACAAATTATTGTATAAATTCGTCATGTGGAGATGCAGAGACCAAGCATAAATATCAATCTATATATATATATATATATATATATATATATATAACACTTTATATATGAAGAAAAACAATGTTAACGTTGTTAATGTGGTAAAAGAAACTGCCTTTTCTAACCACAAACTTTGATTGTCAATGTAAATGTGTCATAGGCCGAGACACAAGCTCTAAGCCTCTGCCGGACTGTGACAAATGCATCCAGCTTATCTAATTTGTCAAGTTTCTTCATTTGGCAAATATTATGTTTAAAGAACACATCAATTAAATAAATAAGAAAGGCACCAATGGCTTGGGAAGAACGAGTGAAGTAATGGTGTAGGAGAAATTTAAGTCAACCTGCGATGTAATTGGTATCATAGTGCTGCCATCATGGTTCTGGTCGCAGCCTCACGCTTTATCTCAGCAGCTTTACCGCTACCTCGGAAATACATGTAAACTTGCTGCATATTCAAAAGAGAAAAATCAAGAGGCTAAGAAGAAACCAAAGCGGAGCAGAGCAGAGCAATTTCACTGGAAAGGTGACGAAAGGTAACGAAAGGTACCTGAATAACCCAGATGCTGAGCAATGACTCAACGCAAAAAAGTCCAAAACCAATAAAGTAGAATATCTGCAAAACAAAATGAAGCATGAACATGTCAAGCCTTCTCAGAGATGCAATGACTGGTAGACCAGAAACATGCAAACAGCCGGACAAATATTTTACTATAATTCTACACAAAAGATAAATACTTCATAAAATCAGGATCCTAAATAGAATTGATACAATAACTACGTAGTTGAAATTAACTATGGCATCTTAATGGCTCGAAACTTACCCCCACCAAAGCATGGTCGCCCAAAAGATCTATTGCAGGCAAAATACCACTGTACAAAGAATTACACCACATAGACATCATTCATCGATTATTATAGAGAAATAAATATAAGATTAAAGCTATTCCTACGTGAACGATAAAATCATATTTTCCGGCTAAACAATTAAGAGATGGTAAAAAAATCTATTCAGTCATAGCTGAAGCAGCCACGGTGACAGACTTGATTCCCCTTAATATTGTGTAAAACAGTAAACGTGAAGAAAATGTGGCGAATATTCGGGAAGAAATAATTCAAACCAAACCATGGAAATCTTAAAGTTTTAAAAGACACGAGATCAACCCTTTCTCAAAATTGTTACCTTCTCTTTAAACAAAATAAAAACGTTTTTTGACAGAATTTTGCAACAAGCAAACTTTCCTAGGACGGAAAAAGGTCAAACAAACTTACGCAAGAGACTTTCCCTTGAAAATAATTGGGGGGGCAACTGCAGCAAAGATGCAAAAGCCAATATGCAACTGCAAGGCAGAACAGAAGAGTCGGAAATGAGGAGCTTCCCAACATATCTTCGATTAATATAAAAACAATTACAGTGAGAAGCAATAAGCTTACCAAGTAAAACATGAAAAACCATCCAAATTTCAATGCACTATCGGTTCTGTAAAAAAGGAAAAGGAACATAAGCATATAAGATCGGATTAAAAATCAGAATAAAACATTATATTTATATGTTATAAATGTATATATAAAGCAAATCTACATGCGTTATTACAAGAGGCATTTCCAAATTATTCTCATTGCTTTTTTTTTTTTTTAACCTTGCAGATACATTGTTGAAACTGAATTCCAACGGTACATGGTTGAAATATAGGGATCCTAATATCATCTCTCACCATCTAGAACCAGCATGATTTTATGATCATTTGATCTAAATCTCCATTGTTCAAAACATAGAAGTCAAGATGGTAGAAATAATTGCAGAAAAGTACTATAATCTTCATAACAAATGGATACAGTTTTAATGTAAAACAAATATTGAATAACCCAAAAGTAGTACCTCATGGCACGATAAAGAGGGCGATACCACAACACATAGCCTCCAGGGACCCCAGATATGAAATATATGATGGCAAGAAACCAAATTGTTGGACCTGGAACAAATTTAAATTCATAATAAGATCAAAGATACCAAAATAGCAATTAAATAATGATTGAGTACTGTACCAAGTAACTTTCAAAATCTACCTTCTCCCTTGATCCAGGCTGTAGTAACAGCTACTATATTCCATGAAAGACACAGAACCAAACCTGTCCATGTCCAGATAAATTTAGAGACTTATAAGTGAAGGTAAAGCACCATATAAATTTGCATTTAGACATGTTTCAAGACATAAGAGGAAATGAACACTATAACCAACAAGATCCACCTCGCTTTAATTGAAAGGCTCATGCAAGGCTTAAATGTTAAAAAGAGAGGCAGAGAGAAATAAATAGAGCAGAAAAATAGACTGGACCAATAAGACAATCCAAAACTAAAACCAAGCACTGCCACATTTAAAACTATAGAAACTTATTTCAAAAAAACCAGAAAAACCTTAATCTTAACTCACCTAACAATGTTGTGAAAGCAACATACTGTATATTTTGTAGGTGGATTGGTATTTCATTGGCAATGTCATGATGGATGATAGGAAAATATGGTGGCCAATTTTTCTCCTCTATTACTATTCCAGCTGCCAAGACGAAGGCAAGAACATATGGCAAAATCAGATTGATTATGCACAAGCTCATCTAGTCATAAATAATAAACAAAAAGAAAAACCCACATCGTGCGATTGCATCCTCCTTCCTTTTCAATTCCTGCGACATATAAAGATAACACTCAGTTACTATGAGGATAACTTATTCTAAAAGTAAAAGGAAATGTAACCTACAGATAACACTTGTTACATATGACTTCCAAATTCACATTTAAGGGTCAACTCATTGCAAAATTTAGAATTTTTTTTGGTGGAAAAGAGAAAAGAATTCAGAACACAGAATAGATTAGAGGCGCTCACGAAAAGAAATAAATTAAAGTTAAATATTGTTAGAAATTGACATTCAAAAACATAGTTTTAATTTTTAGTGCCAAGGTGCCGTTAATTAAATTACTTTGGAAAAATGTACAATCAAAACTGCAATGCAAAACCAAAGAAGTAACTTTTCACCATTGACATCAAAAACCTCAAATAATTAATTGGAAGCACCAGATTTATAATTCATCAACCAGCCTAGCTCAAATACAAACAAACAAGAAGAAATCACCTGTTCTCGCTTTTTCAGTTCAGCCTCTTTTGCTTGAAGTTCCTTCTCCTTTGCTTTTAAACCCTACAATTGATGACACAAAAATGATGAAATGGAGTCTTTTGCTTAAAGAGAATGTTTAGAACCATGCATAGAAGACCATTCAATGTCTGGAAAGTTTTCGGATACCTTGGCAGAATCAAGAGGAATATCTATTGTTGCACCACGGTCATAAGGTTCAGGAGGAAGGGGTGAAAGCCTTGATGTAGCAGGAGGAACACTAGCAGGATTCTAAAATTTTTTAATTTATTAATAAAAGAAACACAAGCAAGATAGTTAGCACTTGCACAAGATCAGTGAAACATGGATACAGAAGAACAAGTCATATGCAAAACTGCATACAAGAGATAAGAAAGTAAACCACTCACATTAGAAACAATCAAACAATTACAGTGCAAATAATATTATTGGATAAATATTGCAATCAGCATTCGAAAAGCCATCTTCCTAAATATCAGGATATACAAGATTTTCAAGCCATGTCTACAGTCTCAAGGAGAAAGAAAGCTTATCCCTCCATTATTGCTCTCCTTACTCTGTTTAATTTGAACTTTGATGCAGCACCTATTTTGGATCTATCTGATTTCCATTTCATGTAAATAAGCTTCTTAGAAGTGGGGAAAGAAAGGAATTTATTGAAATCCAGAAAGATAAAATGAAGTGACAGAGAAGATCTACAAATTCATCAAAGAAAAGAATTTTGGTACCTCGAGCATTACTAAGAGTAGAACCACCACTAAGACCATTAAAATATCAAGGTATTTCAACGATCATATTCATTAGCACCAAATGCTGCTAGCATTTTACCCGTAATGGCAATCACTCACATCACTGCAACCATAATAACTACCAAAATTCGACTGCCATTAACAATAATTAGAATCAAGTCAAGGCATGATCATCATGAGAAAACCAATGATTGCCTTTTACCAGTGATCACAACCAACCTATGCATTATAGTCTTACAGACACATAGAGAAGACTATAAGAGCTCAGCATGTTAACCGTATTCTATCAGCAACCATTTTTTGTTGTGCTCATCAATTTAAATCCAGTATCAAACATTGTGCGGCTAGAGGTAATCAGACAATTATAGGGGAAAAGTACTCACTGTGTTATAAAAGTCACCCCCATCATAATTTGATTGTCCTGGTCCTTTCCTAATTGTTCGGTCCTGCAATAAATAAATCAGAAACATACAGCTCATTGTAAGAAAAAACAAGAACTAAGAACTTCACCAACAATTCATCTTCCACAAACTAAATCACCATTTATACCTCTTTAGGACATACCAGGGCAAGGTTTGCAGTTGTCAAGCTTAAGGGAAACAAGTAAACAACATCACCAAAGAAACACCATATAGGATAAATTCACAAATACAAATTTGCATATAAGAAACAAAGGCAAAAATCACCGTAATAAATTCATATCAATCTGTCCATGTTTAAAAGGGATATCTCAGAAAAATAGTAATATTAAGACTCTTAACATTCAATTTCTTTCAATCCGTAACTTTCTCATTTCACGAAATGAAAGAAAAATCAAACAAACATAGTTACAAGAACTACATTATGGAAAACAAGAAATTCCACTCCGAAACAAACTAATTCTAACATAAAGAATTCCAATTGGCAGAGGAAAACAAACAGATCTAGCAGTTACGCCAATCAATCATCCAAATCAAGGAAAAATACTGATCAAATCTCGCAAATGGAAATCCGCAATCGGAGGTATTGACATTGATGGAAAGTCAGATACGGATATACGTAAATACGTGAGTAGGGAACTTACCGAGAAAGGATTGACCTCTTCCTCCTCAAAAGGATTAGAATCGTAACGACTCATGGAATCAAAAAGATGAAATCCCTAACAGTAAAACAATATGAAATAGATCTGAATTTTGAAAAACTGAGAGAAAGAAGATTTGGTGAAAAATTTAGTGTCAGTAAGAACAAAAGAAAGAAAAGATAGATTTGGATAAAATATAGAGACAAGAAGGGATAAATGAGAGAGGGCCGGGGTGCCAATATGTTTTGATTTGCGGGTCGGGTGGATCTAGTTTTGTTTTTGGTACGAAGAGAAGGGCGTTTGTTTGCCGGGAAAAATGGAACGTAAAACAAGACGGAAAGAGGTTTGGCTTGGCGGGCCACGGCTGGGATTTGAAGAAGAGATGATGCTGGGCTTGATTAGCTATCTTATCGACTCCTAGTCAGATTTTGGCCCAATTCAGATTTTTTTTTTTTTACCATCATGAAATCTTACTTTCCTATTCAACTTTATTTACGGTAAGATTAATTTTAATAAAATTAATTATTATAATAATAAAATTAAAATTAATAATAAAATATATTATTTGGATATAAATACAGTAGTAACGATGAGATAAGAATAAAAATAATTATTAAGGGTATAAATATAAAAATATATTGATAAATTATTTTATATATTGTAATAATTTAAGAATTTTAATACAAGTTTTTTTATATTTATTTAAATTTTTTTAATTAATTAACAAATTATTATATAATTATATAAATTTATTTATTCTATTAAATATAAATATATATTTTAAAGTAATTAAAACTTTTTAAAATTAAATAATTATAAAAAAATAAATAATTTCGCTTGGCACCTTGGACCTTCTAGTGAGATTGAGATCTCCTTCATTATTTTTTTCATCTGTTACTATCAAATATAACCTTAATCACCATCTGTAAATTTGACTTTAATTTAATTTTGATAATTCATAAATAATCTTATAAAATAATGATAATAAATATATTAAAAAATAAAAAAAATAGATGAGAGCTCAACCTGACCTCCTTAAGTCATCAACCGAAATAGTTTTTCACATTTTTGCACCACAAGGTGCTATTTAAATGTAACATCGTTTAGTGCATTGCATTCCCTACATTGGAGGTGCAGGAAAATTGAACTATACCTTTAGTTGTTCGCGTAATTAGGACAAGATAGTAAATATATATTTTTTATTTTGATACATATATATTTCTCCTATTAATATATTTCGATGTATCCTTTAAAGTTTTTTAATTTTAATTTAAATTTTTTAAATTAAATTAAATTTAAATTTTGACGAATTATTAAAATTTTAAAGTTTTAACGTTTAAATGAGCCAAGGAATGGTAGGAGCTTCCCGGTTCACACTCTATAAAGTACCCACCATGATTGCTTGCTGGTTAGCCAATATACCCATAGTCTAGGTCTCTAGGATTCCCTTGGCTTTGGTCAACCCTGCGGCCAGCCATTTTGGCTTGTTGCTCAAGCTGGATGCAATTTCCTCTTTCAAAATTTTTGTCTCTAGTTGTACTTTAGTACATTACTGAAGAAAAAGCTTTGCGTATATGAATTTGATAGCTGTTTAATTTTCAAACAACAATAAAAAATCCCTCCATAAGTTCCATTCTTCAGCCCCCCACAACAACAACCAGCATTTTCACATTTCACCACCGAAGATGGGCTGCTGCTTTAGCTCCACCACCACCAAAGCCGATCAGAAGAATTCAAACCCCACTAAACCCCGCCATTCACCACTGAAGCCACCGGTCCCACAACCTCAAGAGACCCCACCTACTCCTCCTGAAGAAGAAGAAACGGTGATAAAAGAAGTATTGGTGCTTTCAGAAACACCCGCGCTACCATCCAAAACCCAAACAGAGGTTTCCGCTCCGGAACGGCAGCAGAGGCAGGAAACCTCCGATCTCTCTCACCTTTCAGAGAGTTACAGCATTGCGGAAACAATCTCAACGACAACAACGACAGCTTCAGCAACAAAAGGTCTGAAAGAAGATGAAGCAACGAGCAAAGCGAACAGCGAGGTCAAACAGAAGTCGCCAGCAAAGTTAATAAAAAAGCGACCGAGCAATGGTGAACCTGTAGGCGCTCGAGCTAGAAGAGTGGACACATCAGCAGATAAGATGGCCCGTGGTCGAGGAAGGGGATTAGCCGTGGGGTCCAGGTCCAGGTCGCCAGGAACCAGAAGACCCGGCGGAGTGGGTAGGGGCGCCACCGCCGAGAAGAGTCCTACGACGGTGACTGAAAAAAACGATAACAAGCCAGTTGGTGCCGCGACAGTGGAGATCCAGAGTGAGAGAAAGGACGATGGAAATGGCGACGTGTTGGATCAGCAGCAAGTCACTGAGTCACTCGAGAACCCTCTGGTTTCCTTAGAATGCTTCATCTTTTTATGAAAAAAAAAAAAGAAAAAAAGAAAAAAAACCTATTTTTCTTTTTTCTGGAATTGATTGGTAATTGTTTTATGTCGAGAAAGATTATGTCAATTTGAAGTGTGATGGGGCTTGTAAATACTTATCAGTTAAAATTTTTAACTTGTTGGCAAGATTGATTTTTTCTTTTTTGAGATTTAATCTTTGATATGGTGACTAATCTATTGATAAATGCAAGCAAACTTTGTTAATTTGTATATACATATAATATAATATTTGTATTATTTTTATATATTATAATAATTTTAAATTATTATATATTTATATTAATTATAAAATTATTAATTAAATTTAATATTAAAATTTATGAATTATTCAAGAATACATGTTGAATGTTAAGATTATACATTAAATTTTTAGTACTACATCCATAACCGAAAAAGTCTTTATGATTGCTCAAGAAGAAATGAAACATAAGATAAGGTAGAGCTAGGACACAATTATTGAATTTAATTAAAAATATAATTAAAATAATAAAAATAAAAATAAAGATAATTATTTTATATTTTATAAAAATTATTTAAATACTTAAAAAAACTATCTGCTTTCTCTTTAATAAATCATCCATTTATTATCAACTATCTTATCTAATTTTTATTTCTCCTCTAAAATATTTTTGCACATTATTTTTTTATCCATTGTTTTTTTTCATTCACATAATGAATATAAATATTTTAAATATTAATAATTTGATTAAATTTATATATGATGCCATGTTCTTAATTTTTTATAATAAATTTTAATTATTTTTTATATACTATTTTTTATATATAATCAAACCACGTTGAAAATTACCCCGTATTCATCGCGCTCGAAATCCGGCGATATTGTTTTTGTCTTCTCCTGTACGGGGCCATGAGCGGAAAGCTGAGACTTCTCCTTCACCTTCCTCGATGGCAGTGTGACTTGTCTGCTTAGCTTTTCGTTGGATTTTGAGGCTTGAGCTACCAGTAATACATACATATATATATATTATATATTAATATATGAAAGTTTGTTTACGAAATTAATTTCTTGCGATACCCAATTTCGTTCGTTGTCCAGGATTTTGACTTTCATCGCATAAGAAACCTAAAAAAATACAACTGTAAGAAAATAAAAATATACTAACATTAACTGAGAAAGTGAAAAATATGGGACCGGTTGGCTTGGCACTCTCATTTTTCCCAGACTTTTCTTGGTGGGGCCTTCACCGGTCGAGTTATGTTGCACGAATTTTTATTTAATTCTTTATTTAAATCTTGCAAGTAAGTTTAATTTATTATTTAAAAAAATTAAAATAATATTTTTTTATAATTAAATTTAAATAAAAATATTTAAATCATGTTGAACTAACTCAACTCTTTAAATATCGGATGTCATATCATATTCTTCTATTTTTGAATAGGTTTATGGCATGCTCACCCTTTTGAGTTTTTTGACCCTAGGTTACCATAAAGCCTTTGAGCTTTGGGCCATATTTAAAGCTTTTCCAAAAGGCCAGGTACTTTTCTTTCCATTGGGCTATTATAGAATGCTAGAATTTCTGACCTCGGGAGTCTAAGCTCGAAACCTCCTTTGACTTTATAGTTGTATACTTCAAGCTTGGCGCCATGGTCAGTATTGGTCAGTAAACTACCAAATGCTCACTAAGCAAGCTTAAACTCAGATCCGCTTATTAAAAATATCTTTATAGATATATTTATAAATCAGATTAAAGTATAATTTAAATTTTTTAAAACATTTTTGCTAAACTTTTGAAGTGTCCTTGAATCCCTACTTATTTTTTGAGTAAAACTAATATCTAGGGAACTTTGTGAAGGTATTGACGATAAACATATTTAAGGGTCAAGTTGATAAGTAAGGATTTTGTAAAGTTAATCTAACCTGAGCTATTATTTAATAATAATAAAAGTATTTTTATTTAAATTTAATTATAAAAATAAATAAATAAATAAATATTTTTAATATTTTTAAACAGTAAAATGGATCTCTAAATCTAACTTCAATCGAGCTTAGATAAAAAGATAAAAAAAATCGAGTTGGCCCGCTTCATGGAAAAGTCTAATTGAAAGGAATATTGAAAAAATATTTTGCAAATTTTATAAAAGGGAAAGTCTAAAAATTTAAAATCTTTGATAGATAATTTTTGATAAGGAAGGGTTTAATAAAAATTTAAGGCGATTCTTTTTATTTGTATAACTTAGATGAAAAAGACAGATTAGATTATTTGTTTTGTTGTTAAGTTTTTGTTATTAGATTAATTCTTATTATTATTTTTTTAATTAAATAACAATAATAAATGCCATCCATTATATGACAAACTAAGAAGATTTTGTGATAATATGTTAAATCAATTAATTTATAAAAAAAATAATTACTAAATAAATTGAGTATTTCAGAATTAAATATAGTGTCTATAAACTATTTTAAAAATTACTATTTAATGTTAAACTAATTAATTGTTTTATTTTATAATATGCAAAAATTTTAAAAAATAAAAAATACGATAATAATTATTGTGATAATCTTGAAATCATATCACCTATAATTATTACACTATAATTAACTAATAATAATCTTAAAATACATAGTATCTATAAAAATACCACGAGGAACCCATATTTTCAAGTCAAAAATCCCTATGTGTTATGATTAAAATTTGCAAAATTATAAAAAAAAAAAAATTACATGTGAAATACTCTCGATAATTTTTATTATATATGTAACCATAATACATTTGAAGACGAGAGAAAAATATGACCACAATTGCAATTTAAAATCTTAGGACCGATCTGAAACATAAACCTGCTTAGCTGATGTTGACAGGTTAACAGTAAGCTGTGCTGCGGAACCTCTTAATGGTGCAATGATCAAGGATTCTAAGCAGCATCTGGTTGCTGGTGCACCTTGGTGTTTTGAATTGGCTAAGTGCCGCCCCCTTCCCTATGAAATAATCCAAAATCTTCTTGAAAGTCCCCCTTTCAACGATGCAAAGCTCCAAAGGTCCGATCGAGTTGGTCCTTCTCGACACAACGTAGCCGTGATCAACGAACGAAACATCCATTTCGCGGCAGCACTCGCCGAGCACCCTCTCTTCGACTTCCCCTTTTATCTCCCAGTAAATTATGTAGTGCCCCGGTTGGTGCATCACTTCCGCATGGCTCGTGAAATCGACGAGCTCCGCTCGGTACTTGCTTAGCAACTGCGACCCTCGTTCCACCACTAGCTGAAGGTCCTTCTCGGTGTTCTTATCGATGTTAACAGCTAATATTAGCTTTCTCCTGCATATGAAGTTCAACTTTGGGGTCCCGTTATGAAATCCAGCCACTTCCACCACATCTCCAAGCCTATATCTGTATAGCCCTGCCAAATAATACAAGTGAAACAAGTTAATTTGGAATCTTGAAAGAAAATCCCAACAAATCACCTATCATCTTCATCATAGACTAACTTGCATATTATTGGTTCAACTTTTAAGTTTTTTTTTTTTTTAAGTATTCATATTTAATATTCGTGTTCAGTACATAACCAGACACAGGTATAGGATATGCTTCTCCAAAAATCTTATAGACATATAAAAAAACTTCTAAAAAGTTCAACATACCCATTTCGGATACTTATCCAATACTTACACTCAAATTCGACTAACACTCGAAGTTTAATGATCAAAGTGCTAAAAACCGTGACTTGGATGTAACAGTCACGTACATTATGGTTATGAAATTTGAACATGCAAATTAGAGTTGCATATTGGAGACTAAATGTAAACATAAGTAGGGAATATGAAATTTCGTTGAAAGTGAAATTTGTAGACATGATCATTTTGAATATAATAGAAATATAACACGAGAAAGATCATTAAAACACTACAAAAAATATAATAAATAATATGAATAGATGAATATATCAAAAAATATATAACGCAAATTATTACCTTAAATATAATTATAACACATAAAAATATACTAATACGACATGAATACATGCATTGTTAGTTTACGATAATGGAAAAATGAAATCATGTAAAGAAAGAGGAAAAAGCTTACCAGTAAAAGTAGTAAGGACAATTTCATATTCTTGTCCAACCTTGACTTGGGAGAGTGGAACAGGCTCATCTTCAAAGAAATCAACAGTGACCAAACTCAAATCTTGATTCTGTCTGGAAAGTGGTATAAACTCGAAATAAGAAAAAGTTGGCATTACGGCAAAAGTGACACTCTCAGGGGGCAAATCAGGATCCAAATTCACCCCAATCCAACTCTCAGTCGCGCCGTAATCAGCACTCACTAGCGGCAATGAACCAGCATAATGCCTTAGCTTCTTCAAGTACGGTTGCATAGAGCCCGTCATTATAGAGTACACATACTTCGCATTTGGCCACAGTTTGGGAATCAAACTGCACCAATCTGACGCTTGTAATTCCTCGCAAATTGCTTCGATCTGCGAAGCCAAAGATGGGTTCGGATTAATTATATTCAACACAGCTTTTCGCATCCTCGGCAAGGTTATTCTGGTGCTAAGATTGCCTTCCTTGATATCCTTGCAAATTTCGTTCCAGTGCTCTTCGAACGAGGCGAAGGCCTGGACGATGCTGTAAGTGAAGGTTGAGCTGATGAACTCGACTTGATCGCGGAAGAACAGCCCGAGTAGGAGATGACAGTACGTAGATTGCTTGTAATCGCTCCCAGAAATGACTTCTTCAGGACTGCAAGTGAATGACTTGGTCTTTTCTTGTTTGATTTTGAATTCTTCACTCGCGAAATAGTGGGTCGTCGCTGTTCCTGCTGTTAATCCTCCTTTTGTTTTGAACTGTTTGCTGCTATATATGAATTCCAAGATTCTTCCTCCGTCTCTTATGGGATAAACCCTGTGGAATAATCAGAAAGGAAATCAGCACACAACCGAAGCAAAAACGATTTCCACGCGGATTTAAACATTTTCAGGCGCATTTTATTTATTACGATTACAGAGGTAACAGATAAGCGGTCGGAAGTCACAGAGTTGGAAGCTATAGTTGTCCTGAATTCCATTTTCCTTCTCTCTCGTTTCTACAAATTTTAGTTGCTTCTTGGATAAGGATTTAAATTTTGGTTGACGACGTCTTGTTTTGATCGCTTCATGTTTATTGTGATTATGGATAAATTTACTGAAAATTTCTCATCCGACCAACTCCAATGCATGTAAGAATCCGAGTTAGTTTCTAATTATGTTTTAGCATCAGTAACTTCAATCTCTCCCGATGCAAAATCCATAACCATAAAGTTTCAAAGCTTCGAGTGATAAGTAAAAAAACTACAATTCCCAGACTTTATCAAATGCCAAAGACACATTAATGTCCGAGAATCATGCTCTTCATATTTCACATCATCGATATCCAGCGTCAAAACCGAAGAGCAGCAAGAAAGACCAGATTATTTTCCAGGAAAAAAAAAAAAAAACCACCAACGACCAACAATCGGATTACACCGAGCCTAAGATCGATCATAATTGGGCACCAATTGAATAACATGACAAGACGTCCCTCCACAAACATGCTTATTATCGGCAACTTTTGGCCTCCAACTTTCCCTGAAATATTAAGAGAGCGATTGGGCACTTCCCCTATACAATTATCACCCTGTTTCCCAACACTCTTGTCATCAATTCCAAAACCGTTGTTGACAACTTCTGCCTCAACTAATTATCTTCATATTGGAAAGATGATCGTACTTTCAAATTTGGGTAATTTATATGCAGAATCCGCCATCTCCGGCTCATGGTCTATTTTAGAAATTCTAACAATGAAATCTTTACCACTACATTTGATGCTTACTTAATTCGTCTATCTCGTTGAACTGTTGAGTTTCAATGAAGATGGCACCTCGACTAAAATCATTAAGCTTATCGTAGTATACTATCCAGTCTTAGCAACTTACTCCAAATACTTGCAATTTATGTTACTCGAATTTATTTATGAGTGTTAATTATAGATAACATTTTAAAATTTTTTTTATATAATTAAAAGATCATATTGATATCCTACTTGCTCAACCATGGATCTTGCACGATCCTCTTTATCCATCAAAATACCTTCAATCAACAACGCTTTTTGCTTGAACGATCTCTACCCAGAACGATTCTCGTTGTTAGCGATAAAAGTTCGGAATTTTTTCGTACGCTCATCCTTCAATCCAGGCTTCACTTTCGCAAACCATATAAAACCCCAAAATTTTCTCCCCCTTCCACTACTATCAAAATTTATGAATATTCTAAGCAACCATCTCCAGTGCACTTCGATAGGAATATTATTCACAAAAACAGGGTAAATCTTTTTTTTTTTTTTTTTGCAGCTTTCAATGGCTCAGTTGATCATGAAGAAACGAAGATGAGGGTTAATGGAAGCTTCTTCGACTAAAGCATGGTGATATGTCGCTAACAAATAACCAATGGGTGACAGGGTTGGGCATAACAAATATTATCATAATTATTATGGTGAATATTATGAGAAAAAAGAATATTAAAACTGCAAAATAACATCGTAATATCACATTGTCGACCCTATATAAATGCTCCGCCGACATATAGGGAGATAAAAGTATACTGACGACTAACTGAACAGATAATTGAAGGTGGGAAAGAAATTTGACTATGCATTTTAATGGAGAGAACGAGGAATGGACCTTGATCTATAAGCTGCTGCTAATCTGAAAATCTGCAAAGTGGTCTGGGAGCTATGGCGAGTAAAGGGTACGAACTTCTGTCTCCCTTCAGTCGTACCAGAGCTACAAAAAAAAACAGGCATAATGAATAAAAAAACAAAAACCCCATTACCAAATCTTCAAGAAATTAGATTATGAAAAACAGAGCAGGAAAAAAACAAGGCCAAGCAAAGGGATTGATTTTATTTCAAAATCAATATGGACAGAGAGATTCGAGTTCTTCAACTTTTGTTTCAAATGAGAGGTTTTCACTTGTGGGGAATCGATCCAATTATTTTGATTACATGTTGACTAAAAAAGTAACAAAATAAAGTTACAGGGCTTTGATTTTTTATTGAATCGATTCGACCTTTTCATAAAAGATAACATGAAAAGTTAATATACACATATATATATATATATATATATGTACCTTAGAGAGAGAGTGGTTATAGGTTGTTGGGTAAGAATAGGAGCGGTGTTCCCATCTGCAATTCGTTGAATAAAAGGCTCCAAATCTGCATGGGAAGCTAAAGGTACCGAAGAAGTGTAAAGAGATTCTAATTCACATGCATCCATCTCTCGGACATCGATGTTATCGTCCCCCAGCCATTTTTTCAGGTACTCGACACCATAATTCAGCTCGAGGATCCGGCGGAGTGTTTCCCTCTGAACCGTGGCGGCGTTAGCCGACACACTGTCGAACCAACTGATAATGTCGTAGTCATAACTACTAGTACTACCATTGCCATTACTAGTCACAGCTTGAGCTGCTTCCATAAAAAAGATGGGTACTGCTTCAAAGCTTAGCAGAGGAGCCAAAAAACAAAAAAGATCAATAATATGTTACTGACTAGCGGCTAGTGGGTCTTCCTCTGTCTCTCATAAATAGAGGAAAATTTTTCAAAACATCTTCCACGTGCTTATTTATACTCTAATTTGAATTAAAAAGTCTACTGCTCTAAGAGTTCGTTAAAATTAATATATAAATTTAAATTAAATTTTAAATATTTTTATTTTTAAATTATTAAAAAAATAAAATTTTTAAATATTTAATATTATTTCGTAAAAAAATATTATAAAAAAATTAAAGTATCAAAAAAATTATATTTAAAATAATAAAACTTTTAAAAAATAAAAAAATAATAAAAATATTTTTTAATATCTCAAAAGCTCAATTTTTTTTTTTACTTTTTAATTTAAATTATTAAATTTTAATTTTAATTAAAAAAACAAAAATTATTATCCAAAATCAACGTATTTTTTAATTTAAAAAATTATGTTAATAATAATAATAATACTAAAACGGATCTCCCAACCGAAAAGCTCGACAAACTCCGCTTCTCCATCGTGGAATTGCACGATGGTTTGTGGACCACAACTGATGGTGTTATCAATTTAGAAAGAAAGAGAGAGAGAGAAAGAGAGAGATTCTTTGGAAAGATATGGAGAGGAATGTGCCAGGTTTACCTTAGCCAATTAGGTCCAACAGGCTTGGCGCCATGTCCATTTTTATCCTCCCAAGTTTACGAGCTTTCTCTGTCAAAATTATTTAAGGATATTAAGATAAATATTAATTTATTAATAATATAAATTTAATAATTTAATTTAATAAAATTAAAAATTTATGATTTAAATAAAAATAATTTAAAATGTAAATTATTCTATTTTTATCATATTTTTGAAGGCTAAAGTCAATTGTCACATATCAATAAATTAATCATTATTTATTTAAGATTTATTGTTAGAGCATCATAGTTTAATTTTTTTTTAATTTTTTATATTTAAATTGATTTAAAATTTTATTTATTATTTATAATAATTAAAAATATTATTTTTAATATTATACCCAAAACCAAATTCCTGCCAACTTGGGTGGTCTCCAAATCATTAATTTATTGTGGATTTTTTTTGCAAATGAATAGAGAGGTTCAGTTGTGGAAATTATGACTAGGACGGGCAAAATGAATGGAAATTCAAAGCAATTGTGGCAATTATGACTAGGACGGGCACGGGCAAAATGAATGGATATTCAATTCGGTTGTGGCAATTATGACTAGGACGGGCACGGGCAAAATGAATGGACATTCAATTCAGTTGTGGCAATTATGACTAGGACGAGCAAAATGAAGGGAACTCAAAACTCAAATGGTTCTAAGTTCAAAATGATGCATGTTTGGAAAAATTTAAACCGTGTTAGAAATTATTTCAATATTACATTAAACTTGAAATAATTTAAATTTAAAATTAATTCAATTAAAAATAAATAATTAAATTATAATTAAATAATTTTTATATAAAAATTTTAATTATTAATTTTATTTTATACATTTAATCAAAAGATAGATATAATATATATAACATAAAGTAATGATTTTGTCAAAAAAGTCAATTGTGTTTTGTATTTGTAAATGAAACTATATAAGTCTAAAACAATTTAGACTATAAATAAATCACTAAAATCACTTTAATCATTTCAACAAATTTAAATTTATATCAAATATTAGATAAGATGAATAGGGAAGTGAAGAATCAAATGAATGGTTGTTTTTAGTCACGACAAAGTTGACATTGACCTCATTCTACTAATTCAAATACAATGTCAAATGTGGACAGCCAACAAAAATTAAAGTTATATCTCACACATTACATACCATGGAAATGCCAATTAATTTATTCTGTAGGTTAAAAAGTTCAACAAAAGATCAAGGGAATATCAATAATTTTGCCATAGTTTTACGATAACAATTTCTACATCTAATTTCAACCCATATTGGTAGTAGCTTAATGGAAAAGGCTTGTTTGAGATGTGCACTATACTAGTGTATGTCTTGGGCTCGATTATTGCCCTAGGAATCCTTGATATAAGTGAGGAACCATGGCAATGGATTTCTATGCTAGTCCCTCCAAGATTGGTAAGAAAGGACGGGCTCAAAGACCCTACCTTCATCAAATCTTTATTGTAAATGAAAAAAAGAAGTACATCTAATTTTTGTTCTATCTTAAGTTTTATCCAAA
Source organism: Adansonia madagascariensis (assembly GCA_038381835.1). NCBI lineage: Eukaryota > Viridiplantae > Streptophyta > Magnoliopsida > Malvales > Malvaceae > Adansonia > Adansonia madagascariensis. Next base: position 9,830,296 of record JBBYHL010000005.1, read on the forward strand.
AGTAGATAAATACACATAAAAGTCAACTTGCTTGTTTTTAAAATTCAATTAAAAGGGTAAATTTTGATCTTTCTATTGTAATATAAAATAAAAATGATGTAAATTTACTTGAAATCTAACCCAAATTCGAAGTAGCTTGATTTCAAATTTGGTCAAACATAAAAAAGCTCAAATTGAAAATGATTCAAATTTGAAATAATCTGAATTGCAAATGACTTAACCCAATATTAATCGAATTCAACATGACTCAAACCTAAACATATTCTAACACGATTTAAATAAATTTTAAAATTTACACATAACATGAATATATTTTCCAAAGATTTTTAATAAAATTTTAAAATTTAATCTTTTTATCTTTAAAGTTAAAACCTTAAAAAAAAAAAAATCAATTATAGTTGCCGAAGAAAGGTCTTTTAAATCACTGAGATACCTTTCATTTAGGATAAGATCTCTTTGATTATGAACAGATCTCCTCCATTCCTTTTTTGTGTTTTTGTGTTTCGCAAATATTTATTGACAGTTATTTAGATAGAGAATCGAATTATATCATTCGAACCTGTTTAACTAAAAATCAGAGACTTATTTGTTCCAATAGCATATACAGAATCAAGTATTAGCTGAGTCAGCTTAAAACCAATTCAATCGATGGCAAATTAGTAAAATATTATTTTTTCTTTTAATTATTTTTTAAAAAATATTTTTTAGGCGATAAGATTCTAACTCATAACCTTTTAGAGTTAACTAAGAATAATACCACTAAGTCAAATATATGTTTTTATTACTTATTTAATATATTTAACATTTATTTCATATTAAAATTATTTTAAAATATTCAAAATTTAATTTATATTAATCAATTGGTCGAACCTATTTAATTGATTGAATTGGAAACAAAGGTGTCAATGGGTCGGGCTAGATTGCGGTTCAAAATCATTTTATTTCTTTGCCTAGGCTTGAGGGCATGTTTCACTATTGAAAAATATTAAAAAAAGTAAAAATATTATATTAATATTTATATAATTTTATAAAAAAATTTAAATAAAAAAATTCTTTATTATCAAATAATAATTTGGATTAAAGCTCCATTTAGATAGGCAATGAGATTAGCTCACTGAAGTTAAAAATAGCGGTGGCAATGAGATTAATTCCTGAAGTAATGAGATTGGATACTATAATGGTGAGATTAAAATTAGTGACCGGATATGCATTTGGATTCAATCGCAGTAGTAACAGTAAGTGAATTATAGTGAGAAGTTAAAATGATCATTTCAGACATTAGATTAATTTGCATAAAATAAATTTTATACATATTTAAAAAGTTAATAAATAATTAAAAACTCCTCAAATTAAAATAATTAAAAATAAATATATATTTACACATTTTTAAACTAAATTAAATAATAGTTATCAAATAAATATATAAATAATTTATTTAAAATAATAATTATTTAAATGATTGATTAAAAATTATTAAAAACTTTAAACAAAAATAAATAATAAATAAAACTATAATACTAAAGAGGAAAAAAAGCAATTAAAGTTAGAGCAAAACTAAAAATAAAACTCTAGTGGGAGAAAATATTTTTCATTGGACGTTTTTTTATCATTGATATATTAAATAATATAACTTTTAAATTTTAATAAATTATGGTTGTTATTGTGTATAGTAGTTAGCAAAGATCGTACCCACAGATATGGTTTTCAATTTATAAGTTGTTGATGCAAAATATTAATATATTATAACTAGATAAATTAAAAAGCTTTCACAAAAAACACAAAATAAACTCTAATAGGAGGTTGATTGTATTAAAATGAAAATAAAATAAGAAAAACATAAAACTAAAAGTAAGATTTAAGGAAACATAATAACAAATGACAATAATGATGAAAAGTATGGCTAAAGAATCATTCGTCGCCTCTAAAAATAAATTATGATTCAATATCAGAATTATCTTTAGTTATATTTTGAACTACCAACTGTAAATAGCAAAAGGCACTGCTATCTTAATCTTTTCTTAATCTGTCATTAAATAGAACAAGCTTTCTATTTAATCCTTAACTATTAAATAATCTAGAATAAGCTTTTCAGATTTAATTTAATAGAAGTTTTAAAATGAGAAAAATAGGTTGATCTAAGCAACAAACACATAAGCTCGAATTATTTAATTTAGGTTATGTTTGACATCGCAATAAAAAAAATTTGATCATAATCATTTATCATAAACTATTATTAATGAATAAGAAAACAAGATAATTACAGATCGAGATTCCTAATCTAGTATTAGATAATTATCAGGATCTATTTAGTTGCTCAACTAAACAAATCAAGATAAAAATTACAAACAAATTTTATGGAAGTAACATAAGCAATTTCAATGGATATTTGTTGAATAATTCTAAAAATCAATTACAAAATCATGTTTAAGGCTTTGAAATCACCTTTAACTAAACAAAACCTTAGTTACACATGTTTGATATGCTCAATAAATGGACTCATAAAAAAAATTCTAGCAAGAATAAAAAAAAAAATAAAAGAAAGAAGGAACTCGGGTACGATGACTTTTTACTTGTCTTCTTTATAGTCTTTTTCTTGTTCTCCTCTTGTTCTCTTCCAGTTCTCTTTCTTGTGCTCTCAGCTTCTTAATTCTGATTTTCCCTTTCTTTAAATGGTAAAGTTAAAGTCTATTTATAGCGGCCGAAAGAAAAGCTTACGTAAAGTTAAAAAATTTTATTTAAACTTCAAAGAAGTAAATTTGGATATCACTTTTACAACAGATTTTGTTGGCTAATTCTGATACTTTTAAGATAAGTATCGGCCTTTTACTTAAAATGCAAGAATCAAACTTTTATCAAAAAATTTAATTTTTTTTAACTAAAATATCTTTTTTTATTTTATAATTATAATATTATAAGCTCGTTCACATATTTTTATTTTATTCTTCAAAATAAATTTAAAATTAAAAACAAATATAAATAATAAAAATAAAAATATAAAATATAAAAAATATGTAATTTATAAACTCATCAATCAATAAAAAATCTTTTCTTTCACTGATGGCCACATAGATTTGACACACCAAAGCTATGCTATCCAAAACAGCATAATCCCGCCCAAAAAAATGCTCAATCTCACTGTAATACTTCAATGGCTTCCAAATAAAGTCTGAATTGATTTGAATTTATAAAACCTTTATTTAAGAGTCAATATATGTTTAATAAATCAAATGAATAATTCAATTATAAAAAATTTAATTAAAATTTAAAATTTAAATAGATTTGATTTAATGTGATTTTCTTTCAACCTTGAGAAGATTGACAAGAAAAAAAAAAAAGTTGATTCTGCAATGGATTTTGTGTCATCCCATATTAAATGAAGACTGCAGTGACAAGTGGCTGAGGTTCATTTTTGTGTTGTGTACAGTCTTCATCTTTCAACGTTTCACCATAATTGTTGCTACAGCTGTGTCTATGGCTACAAATTATAAAAGCTTTGAGGTCCCACCAGTCTTGGTCCTTGCCTAAAATTATTGTAGTCCCATCTCCTTCCTCTCCTAAAAAGAACAAATAAAGAAAGCCAGCACCAGCAATCCGGACCCCATCCGGGCAGTTCTTGTAATGTTAAAATTGTCAATCAATTATTCAGAATTCGTCAGAACAAGACATTTCCTGAAAGGTCTTTCAATCCCAGAATTATATTATAATATTTAAATATATAATATTTTAAAATTTTAATATATTAGTATATGGAACATATATTTAGTGTCCAACACTCGTTTTAATGGCTATAACAAAAAAGACTAAAGGATAAAAGAGAAGGCGAGAAAGAGATACTAATTAAGACAATCAATCTTGTTGTTTTTGAGCATATGAAAAATAAGAAAGGAAAGTGAAAGGGAAAAAAAAAAAGATAATATGTTTTTCTGGGAAAATTTAGTGGGACGGATTGGGACAGTCGATGAAAATGAATTCGTTGTCTGTATTAGCCATACAATCAAACACCTAACCGACACTTTTCGATATCTAATTAGTAAGTGGTGCTCAAAATTCAACTTCTCTCAGGATTTTCTTTTTTTTTTTTTTCTTTATTTTTTTTGTTGGCTTTTAATTAAGATTTCTAAAATCCAAAACCTCATCACAGAATCCAAATTGCATCCGAATGAGTAGGAAGAAGATAAGTATAGCCGTCCAAATAATCATATCATGTCAACTTTGTCAAGATTCATCACCACCATCATCATCTTCCGTACAAAAGAGAGAAAAATATGGCTTTATAGCATAGTTTTAAACCCAGGTCATGAATTATATGATAGATGTATCAAAAATATTACGCAATGAATAAAATGTAATAAGAAAATTATAATTAATTTTCATTACCTTGAAGCCTTTGAGCAGTAACTATGGTTTCTAAATCAACATGGTTTCTCAAATAATTCCTGCAACCATGTTTCCTAACAAAACAACTAAATATGATTATTCCGTCTTACGATTTCTTTTATCTAAGCTACTCATTTTTTTTATAATATTTGAATATTCGTATAAATATTATTTTTTAAATGTATAAAAAATTTATTTAAAAATAAATAAATCATATCAAATACATATTCGTATTTGACATTTATCTCGAGTTTTATATAATAATTAACTATCCAAAAAGATTTTCTTGTAACAAAGAATGTAATAATGTTATAATGATTAATTATGATAGATATAAAACTTGAATATTGATAACAAAAAAAATCAGAATTATAAAATAATGATCGTCAACATCTCATTACAATTATTATTTAAATTCTTAATTTTTATCTTTTATAATATGATAGTATATTGCCATTTAATGGTTCGGTTTAGGCTGATTAAATTGAGATCATAGTGTGATTAAATCAATGTTACTCTTTCTTCTGAGTTAGGCATTGTAGCGAAAAGCAAAGAAAACTTAAAATCTCCTCTGAACTGCAACAATGAGACAGTAATAAATTAAGTACTATGCCATGGCAGATGGAACTGTATATACGAGATGCTTATATTCTTAAATTATTTAGGTTTGATTTGAAAAAAAAAAATAAATTTATATTAATCATTATAAAGTCGAGTTTGAGCTTAAGCAGTTCAAGCTGTTGAACTAATCGAATTTTAGTATCGTAATACTTAACTCAAATAGCTTTGATTCTAATTAAATTTTTTTATTTTTAATTACTATCGAAAAAATTTAATTTAAATTTAATTATAAATAATCAAGTTCGGTTCTTGTAACAGATATACCAAAAAATAAGTGAAAGGTATCACTTCAGAGAGTAATCAGATCAACTACTACGTAACTGCTCAATCTCATAAAATTTATATTGTTGATGTCTTCAAGAGTAATTAAAAATAGCGATTATTAAACTCAACCTGCGGTGCAAAAGAAAAGTTAAAGGAGTGTCAAAATAATGAGTTCGAGATGCACTTCAATCCTAAATCAGTTGGATGCTCGAGAGCTAAGCTCAGAAATAGAGAGGTAAGAACTAAAAAATGGTGAAGATGCTTTACCTAAACTTGCATGACCTTTTTTTTTACTTGAGTGCTTATAAAAAGCTTACGTGACTTCTTATCTAATTAATATAATTGCCAATATGATTGTCCTTCTGTTACAGTGATCGTGCACGTCGACAGAAAACTTATCAAGGAGTATACAATAATCCCTATTAAGTGATCTCAAACACATATTACGGATTAAAATAGATCACTCAATAATTTTTATCAAACGATCCCAGATGAATGTCATTCTTTAAGGTAAACTGCGTAATTGATTACGACGAGTGACCATCTAACCGAGCTGGTCCCTCAAATCTGATCGACCGTACTCCTTGTGTGGACGAGTGGGCCTTGGCCCTCTACGACTAGGGCGACACATATATAACATTACAGCTAAGCATTCCCGCAGTATTTCGGCCATATCTTTAGCAGATTCGGCCGAATAATAAAAACTTTCCAGTCTGATGGTGCTTGTATCGACAAGTCATCAACTAAGTTCTGTTCACTGCTGCTGCCGGTGGTGACCGGTGAATGGTGATAGATATCATTATTTTTTGTTTGGTCTATCAATGTATCTTTCCGCTATTTATTGTAAATCTTTTCTAACGTTCCTCGATCAGTCGTTCAAACGAACCTGACAAAAGTTTTATAAATTTAAATATATTTGACTTCATTTAAATTATTATTTAATAATAAAATTTTTTATTTAAATTTTATTATAAAATATATATTATTAATAATACATAAATAATTTTTTATATTTTTAAATAATAAAATAAATTATTAAATAAATAAATAAATAATTTTTAATTACGATTTAATTTCACTTATAAATATTGTGATTGAGTTTTGGGTTATTTGATATATAGCTTGCACTTAGTGGAATTATTGATGGCTTTGTCAATGGGATTTAATTATTGGTCCACTATATTATGATTTTGGCTCATTGTGGGGTATGTGTTTGTTGATGTTTATGGGAGCAAAGTTGGATCCCTTTAGGAGTATTTGCCTTTATGTACGGTTCTTACGTTTTTAACGTGGCATTGAGATTTGTTATTTTCCCTTTTTATTTTTCAATAGTAGCTATGTTTACGTATAAAAAAATTATAAATATTAAAATTTTAATTTTAAATTTATTAATTTTTTTTTAAAAAATAAATATATAAATTAATTAAATTAATTTTTTTTTTTTTTAGCTTTTGTGTTAGTTGTCTGACCTTTAGGTATCTTAATAGAAACTCTTCGGCTTAACATAAAACAATCAAACTCATGCTAAATCAACTGACCTTTATCGACAAAACAAAAACACTATTGATAGCAAGCTTTCCAAATTAAAACAACATAAATCCCAAACCAAAAACAAAGCCTCAAATTCCACTCAACACAATAAGCCAAATATAAGTCTAACCCAACACAAATTCTGTATTAAAATCTAAAATAATCTCTAACTTGGTTTAGCAAGTGCCATCATAATCAAATAAAGTCACCCTTTTCTTTACTTTTATCCATACAAACCGCCCTTTAGCAATTCAAGTATGAGCCTAATATCCAGAAAACCGGATCAAATAAGCAAGAAATGACCCATCAAACTTGCACTTATAGATCAAGAGGCATTACGAGATAATAAAAAGTTAAAAGCAATTTTAGTCCAGGTAATAGCACTTAATCCATCACCCAAATCAACCTTTGCGTCTTCCATTTTGTCTTAGCTTTTGTGTTTTTTTCTCACTTCCCTTTTGGTTTCTTTCTAACTATGTGATCCGATTCTTCATTTTTTCTGAAGCACCCGTGTTAATACTTCGATATAAATTTAAACATAAGAATGGAGATACGATCCTCTAAATATATGAAAAAACTTTAAAGAAATTGAGCATACTCATATAAACACCTATATATATCCGACACTCATTTTTAAGTACAAATACCATTGCTTTCTAGTGATGCTTCCTCAATATCTCCAAGAGATTTGATTTTTTTTTTTTCAAATGTATAAATTATATAATTTCTTATCTCATGGGTATGAATGTCATTTAAAATCAATATGTTATTTTTAATATTCAATGTATAACCTCTTAAAATAAAATATATAAAATAAGTTATTGATACGTGTACGTTATCATAATGATTTGTACATAATATTATAATTCAAAAAATTTTAATATGAAGTATCTAAATTAAAATTCAGCATGCAATTGCATTATAATAAAATAAATTATGGATCTTTGTTTAATCTTTATTACTAATAAAGCATGTTTCATTAAAAATAATTGCATATATTAAATGTGTAATTAAATGTTAAAAACAGTCCTTATACGTTTAATATTAAATCGATAATTATATACATAAGTAAAGTTTAATAAAATAATCTTTATATTCTTATATTAAAGTGAAAATGTTTTAAACATATTATTGTGTGTTATACGTGTTAATTGTATTAAAAAATATTTAAGACACAAAATAATACGTATCACAATTCGTATTGACTTGAATAAATACAAAAATATGATTTTCTGGTATATGATTTTTCATGTGTTTCCCGATGGGTGCTTAAAACTTCATTGAAGAAAGTCACAAAGAAGTTAATCATGGTTTTTAAATCATGAAAACAATAGAAGGAAAAATGAAAAGACACTCTGTTTTAGGCCCATTAAATCATATATTCAACAGGCTAGTTAGAAAAGGCCCAATTTGATCCTCCAATGGGATACAATTCCCTTTTTTTTATTTGGCACGTTCGAAGAAGATGAAAAGGAGAGCAAAAAATTCAACATTTAAGATATTATATCCTCTTAAAAGAGGTGTAAGAATTCAGATTTAGGCTAAGTTAAAGTGGTGCTATTATGAAATAATAATGTGATATTAAGTTTTAAGGAAAAGTTCGTTTTCAACTAATGTTTTGGTTGAGTGATAAAAAAAAACTTCACATTGATGCTCATATCTTAAGATTTCATTCCATTTGTCATAAGGTTATATCATTACATTTTCATGGTAAAATAGTTCATTTTCACACCTTTTGCTTTGTCTATATGACATTTAACCTTATTTGCAATTATGCTACATCAAAATTTTCTAATGACGTTACTTCTTTTTGTCTAACGAATAAACATGTGCACAAGTATTACCAAAAAAAGAAAAAAACAAAAGGGATTAAGTGTCATACTCAAGGTAAAATAGTTCATTTTCACCCCTTGTCTTTGCTCGTGTAATATTTAACTTTTTTTGTCATTACACCACATCAAAATTTCTAATAGTGTTCCCTCTTTTTGTCTAACAGACAAATATGTGTACAAGTGTTAGCAAAAAATGCATAAGGAATTAAATGTCACACGAGCAAAAGTATAGGGTTGAAAGTAAACTTTACCCTGAGCTTTGTCTCTACCTAAATATTTACATCCTAATTGAGCATAAACGAGAAGATGTTAGTATGAAGTTTTGGGTCATTTATGAAAAGGGAAGCTCTGGGCTCATGCTTATCAATATAAATATAAAAATTTAATCAAAATTAAATATAACAGTGGAAAGTAAATAGAGTAATACATGGTTTTCCTTAGGATTTTAGGTAAAGATGTATATGTTTTCTGATTGCAATTTAAAACATAGATTTTACAGAAATATTACTTATTTAGAGACTTGTAACTCTAAGTGTGTTGATCCCTGCACGAATGCACTATGGCTTGATTACTACAATCTCTTCTTAAGGCTAAAAATAGTCAAAGTGTTCTGCCTCTAACGATAATCCACACAAATATCTCTTGGAAAGTCCATAAGGTCTGATGGTTCTTTGATGCTAGTCAAGAGGCTTCTCAAGCCTCAACCAAAAGATATAGCTAACACGTTTAGATCTGAAATGATTCGATAATAATTCCTACATCTATGGCGCCAATAGGAAAAAAAAAAAAGCTTCGTAAGGAAATAGCTGTTTTGCACAGATCCTAGTAAACTAGTCCAAAAATCTCGATTTTTGATCCCGGTTAATTCTTTTCGAATAGAAATTTGATTTTCTACTTTCGTTTAGATCAAGAACGATTCCAGATCTCTCAAAAGATGAAGACTCTGCCAACTTGTTTAGGGAAGTTGAAGGTTTGCGTTGCTTTATTTAGAGAAGTCTAGGATTGGCACCTAGGTTTTTAGAGAACTTATATAAGACAATTTAACCTAAGAATGTATATTAATACAATTAAAATTAGACTAGGCTTAACTAATGGGTCAACCAAGCCCATTACTAACATACCCAAAAAATGGTGCCACCTTGGAGTGTTCCCTGGAGCCCAATTAAAACTATTTTAATTAGTTTATCCAAAATTGGGCTTTAGTAGTAACTTATTAATATTTTAGCCCAATATCACACCAAGGATAGCTATTCCATGCATTTAGCCCATTAGCAAGCCCAATTTGAAGTAGTTCACAAGTAAATTCTCTTAACTTAATAATTAAAGCTTTTAGTCCTTTATTTAATTTACATATTAGATAATTTAATTTATAATTAAATTTTCTAATTATCTAACCCAAGTAAGACAACTTTTACTTCACGTAAATAATATTAAGTAATTAATAAGACAACTTTTACTTCACGTAAATAATATTAAGTAATTAATTAAATAATTATTTAATTTTTCAAATATAATTATTTGGTTTTATTTAATAATATCCCTAAAGCCATGTCTACAAATAGACATTACCTTGATAAGACATTCTTATCTTTATTGCTATATTAAAATATCTCTAATTAGATTTCATAAATTTAATTTATTTTTACATTATTCTTAATTGAACTTATTCAATTAAGTCCTCCTTATTTTACCTTTTATTTAATTATGTTATATTTAAGTAAATTCTAAATTTAATCCAATAAATCATCTTATTGTGTGTAACTTATTAGGCTTCCATCATAATAGTTATATATATAATCACCCAATTAAGTGTATTTATATTCATAGACCAAGATTGGCTTTTAGTTAGATATCATGGCCACCTGGTATGGAGGAAGAGTCAATATAACCTCTTAAGAAACTTTTCAATAACCAACCTTTCAATGTACTTCAGTTTTTTCACTAGATATCCTAGAAAGACCATAAGCATGGTGCAGTGTCTACTCATGTTTCAAACCATAGTAGTTCCTATAACTTTAATTAACCTCATAAATTTAGAGAAACAATTTCTCCTAAATTCATTATGTGTTGGCCAACGATTTTATTAAGTTAACCAAACCTAAAAATATATGAGATATATCTCCAATATCACTTAGAGTGGTAGATCCTCTCTAGATTACTCATTCATCCACCATATGCTTTACATCATACCTAATACTACCTTTATTTTGGCGTGAATGGATCAAAGTATAATACTCCCCATACGAGATGACCTAGTATCACATGTTTGACGACTAATATACACGAATGGCACATGAAAACATATTCTATGGATACTTAAGTGATTTATACCAAGTGAAGTTCACACATGGGCCATGTTCAGTAAACTTGTTTTCACAAACCAAGCATTTATATGCTATCCCTAAATATCTTTAACTTTAATGATATCAAAGAGTTGTATGCGTCAAATGCATGGAGCCTTAGCATATGCTAGTCTTTATCAATTGTCGATGCCATGTCTTGACAATGCAATGACTAGGATTAGTTTTAGAAACACAGTTTTGATACAAAAGGATCTCATCATCGTAACCCATCATTAACTTTGCTAGGCCATTATGTATCATGGTCTTTATCCAATTAGTATTTGCATGGGTGCAATCGTGCCACTAACATGAAGAAAAAACTTGAATCACCAACTAAAATGATTAATTTGCATTATTTACTCATATATGCCTCATACAAGACGATTGGCTCTAGGGCATATACTAACAATTTATGCATGAATCATATTTGATCTTTTTCTTTTTTATAGTTGTGTGCATATATAAATACGACATAAATTATTAAATTTGTAAAATTTTAAACATGAATATAATGCTGTATTAAATATTTCATATTAATCATTTTCAAATATATCATGTCATAATTATTATATTAATATTATGTTTACTAATGCATCATTTTTTTATCATATTCAAAATTTTTATATCTAAAAAGTTTTTAAAGCTTTGACATAGTGATAAGGAAGAAACCCTAAAACCTTTAGGTTCCAATTCAAGTACCACTATAAGTATGTTTGGTTCAACTTTATTTTGGATTTGTCTAGTTATGTTCTAATTTATTTATTTGTTTAGTTATTCAGTGATTGCTTATATATGAATATAATATTTGATTGTGATTATAACAATTTTAAAAAGAAAAAAACAAATCAAAGAAGCTTTTTAAGTGTTAGGGTTTACTCTAGGATCATGTTACTTAAGCATTCAACCTTATACTAATCATTATAATTTTGGATACAACGTCAACATAATACAAAAAAATAATTAAAAGATAATATAAAATATAATGTAACGCAAAAAAAATAACATAATTATATCCGAATTAATAAATATATCAAAATCCACATGGACTTTTGGTAGATTTATATCTAGGATATCATTGGGTCCTTTCTCAACCAATTAAACTAAATTCGGATAAGGTGATAAGGCCACGTGGTAGTAAACCAATTCTCCTCTCTTTCATTCCCCAAACTACTAACGCCAACACAAATTTCCCTTCGCAGCATTTCTCCCCAAAAAAATCCATGGCCTCCCCAACACTGCTAACCCCAACTTCAAAACTCAAACCAATCCTGCCCATCAGATGCAAAGCCACCTCTGCCGTGCAGACACCCTCCCCGGCACCACAACATCAACCTTCGCGGCGCCACTTCTTGTCTCTCGCTGCCGCTGCCGCCACCACCACGACCACCACAACTCTGTCTCTTGTTGCAGGGCTTTTGCCAGTGGCACCACCAGCATTTGCTGCCTCGGATGAGGAGTACGTGAAAGAGACGTCAGATGTCATCAGCAAAGTCCGAAGCACCATCAACATGGACAAGAACGACCCGAATGTTGCGACCGCCGTGGCTGAACTTAGAGATGCGTCGAACTCTTGGGTGGCTAAGTATAGAAGAGAGAAAGCCTTGCTCGGTAGAGCTTCGTTCCGTGAGATCTACTCGGCATTGAATGCTGTTTCGGGCCATTATATTAGCTTCGGACCAACTGCTCCGATCCCAGCAAAGCGAAAGGCTAGGATTCTTGAAGAGATGGACACTGCCGAGAAAGCATTATTGCGAGGAAGATGAACATTATCAATGCTGCTGGTCTCGACTCATCAAGGGAAGTCTCGGATTTTTCTTTCCTAAACTTCGAGATTTCTCGGCTTAAATAATATTTAATTTACTGAGTTTGAGGTTGCTAATTGGGATTCAGTTTCTGAATTATGAGAAGGGAAATTTCCGGTTACATTCTTCGATGGTTATAATGTACTATATATTTTGTTAGGAACTCTATATATATAGACAATGTTCGGCATTGTTGGTTTATCAATATCGTTGTTAACATCTCGCATTGAAGAAGAAAAATGCTTGAACCGCAATTGATAATTCGGTATTTCAAGTATATGAGCTCCACCTTGGTCACGTCTAAGAAAAAAAATTGAAAAAATCAAAAATCAAATCAAATCATAATGTTCGATTTAGTTTGGTATTAATTTTTTTAATTTAATTTAATTTTAATGCAAATAGTAACTAAACTTATTCGATTCAGTTTAGTTTTAATTCACAAATTAAAAATTATAATTTTCAAATTGAATTGAATTGAACTAAATTTTATTTTTTATAATATAAAAATAAATATTTTATTTTTAAATTAACAAAATTAAAATTTTAAAATCAATGAAGCGAATCAATCCAAAGGGATATTATTCGGTTAGAGTTTTTTTTTTTTCCCCTTTTGATCATCAAAAGTGGTTTGTTGCCTAGAAAGTTTTAACTTTAAATTTTTTAAGAAAATGTATATATATATATATATATATAGCATTTTGAAATCAATATATATATATATATATATATAGCATCTAGAGCATTTTTAAAACATATATATAGCATTTAGATTTAAGGTTGTAAATGGTTAGGGTTGGGTCGATTGCCACCATTTGTGACTAAAGGAAATAAGGATTAGGAAACACTAGGCTTTTGCAGTTTAGCATTGCATTAAAAATTATGGGAAAGTAATTTTTTAACTCCATTAGGATCCCTCCATTATTTGTTTTATTTATTATTATTTAATATAATTTTAATCATTATTCGTGACATTTATAATTCACAAGTAAGATCAACCCAATTAATTAGAGATTTATTTTAACTTGTAATTAAAAATAATAACCTTATCTTTTATGTTACATTTTTTATTTTTTCTAAATTATTAATAATTTAATATACATATGTATATATAATAACTCTCTCTCTCTCTCTCTCTCTATATATATATATATATATATATATATCTTTTTGAGAAAGTGGTTTTAGCCTGGAACTGCCCAGTGATTTTTCAACACCTCAATAAGGCTAGGTCCGAACTTCAAAATATTTGTTGTGGTCAACAACATGAATGGGGTTCTAAGCATGCACAAACAATTAGGCCCATTTCAAGCCGTTGGTTGGTTTATCAGGCAATGCCGGGCTAAGTTTAAAGCCTGCGATTAGGCAGACAATAAAACAACAATATCATTATAAGGGAAGAAAGTATAATATAAGCTCAACTTTCATCACATTTTGGCTAAATTCGGAAAGGGATATGATTAGGCTGTAACAATTCATATATTTATATTAATCATATTATATAATATTTAAATATTTAAATATTTAAATATTATTTTATTTTAAATATATTTTTATATTGTATTCACGTTATATCTAATATTAACAATAGAAATGACCGAATGATGATTTTCATCTCTGAACATCTTATCAAAAGTTATGGCACTAACGAGAGGGATGAAAATAAAAAGGAAAAAAAAAACCTTATCTTTTTTCATTTGTTCTTGGTAATCTTTTAACTCGTTTTTATTGCAATTGAGTGCACTTAATAATATTAAATATGATTATATAAATATAATATATATAAAATATTAAATATAAAAATAAATATATATATTTTAAATTTTATATAATATAAATTATTAATTATTAAAATTTATATAAATATAAAATAAAAAAAATATGAATTGTCAAAATATGTATGCAGATATAGAGTCTAAGGGTTTAAGTTTTATCCTTATCTTAATTTTGACCTTACACTGTACAAGGATTATCATTTATCTCCAGATTGTCAACGAGTTCCAACGACTTACGTGCTGGAAACCGCGGTATGTGGATCATGTCGCCCATCCCCTTTGATCCGCAGGTTTTACCATGAATGAAAAGGCAAACACGTATAATGTGAGAAAAAAAGAATTAAAAGGATAGTTTGTGTACCAAATAATAATAATAAATTTGAAAAAATAAAAAAAATAAATTTAAAATTTAATTTAATTAATTTAAATAATTATTTAATAAATTTGAAGTTCGAATTTTAATATTAACGTTGGAGCTTTGGACGTAATCTTAATTCAATGGGTGTTCCGTTTTATTTGTTCTCCCCTATCGTATACTTGAAGCTAATGAGCTCCTTTGATGGCGGAGAGATAAAGAACATAAATGCTTCAATCTTCTTGAGTTAATGCTTTGAATCCATTGACTAGAAAATTACAATTACATAGAGTTGATCGTAGACCTTTCCAAAGGCATTTAGATAGGGATTTTTTCTTTTTATTTCGGGTTTATTTTATCTAATTTAAATTATTATTTATTAATAAAATATTTTTATTTAAATTTAATTATAAATATTAATATTAATATAAAAATAATTAAATAGTACTATAGATTTTGGAAGCAATTCGAAATTAATATAGTTTAAATTTAGATCAAATATTAAAAAAAAAATTATTTTGAGCTACCATTGGATCTTACCCATGGACGAATATAGTTGATGATAGTGATAGAAATTATTATCAGCCAATAATGTGTGACGTGTAATTAAAATATTAAACTTTTATTTTTAATTATAAAATTAATTCTTTGACAATTTTAAATATCAAAAATAAAAAAAATTATAATCTGTGCTTCTAAATATCTTGCAAGATTACGAGGACAAAATATTTTAGTTTGTGTTATATCAAATTTGATTAAATATTTGTAATTTAAATTAATTTGATCAAATTTAATTATTTATATGTTAATAAATTATTTAAATTTAATTATAAATATTAATATATTATTTTAAATAATTATATTAACTTTTGAAAGAAAAAAATTTTAAATTATAATTTGATTAATAAATACTTTTATATGTTATATTAAAATATTATTTTATAATTAAATTCTAGATGCGTTCGATCGAAAAGAACTACCAAGATTTCAAAAGGGAGCATTTTAATTTCCAATTTTCTCAACTACTCTGAGCTTATTGGAGAATCTTAATACATTTATATATATATATATATATATATATATATATATATATAGAAAAGCTTAGCAATCTTTGAATAGTTACCAAATTAATCGATAATGATGATTGAGTCCCCACAAGCAGATTCGGAGCATGACTTTTTAAGAAGGTGCAGTTAATGGGAGATGGCAAAGGGTCAGTGACAGCATATATTAAAATGACCCAACCATTTTTGTTGCTTTTGTTTTGGATAATGACGGTGACTGTGACTTCGCTAGGATTTGTCGTATTTATGAGTTAAATTTTAATATATTTTTAATTTAAATTAATATTTAATAATTAAAAATATTTTTATTTAAATTTAATTATAAAATATATAAATATTAACATAAAATAATTTTTTAAAATAATTTGAGTGAACTAAAACAAATAAAATTTAAATTTAAATAAAAAATTTAATTTTTTTTAAATCGTGACGTTATTTATAAATCCCTCCAAACAAAGATACACCATGAAATTACTGTAGGCTTGTTTTTCTTTGGTGAAAGAAGAATGATTTTGTCCCAATATTATACCTTCATCATAATATTACATTTAATATAATTACATAGTATAAATATAATATAAAAAAATTAAAATACAAACCCAATCACTCTTATCTGTGCACCTCTATTTTAAGAATTGTATCTTAATTAACAAAAAAGAAAAATCTTCCTTGTGTACCTGGCTAAAGATTTGCAGCCTGTTTGAGTTAATAAAATGGGCATTTTATTATGAGCTAATTTATCGTATTATAATAATATTATTATTTAATTTATAAAATAATTATTTTATAAAATAATTTATTATAATTTTATTTTATAGAATTTTAAAATAATTATTTATTATCTTATTCATTAAATAATTATTTTGATTTAAGTGAAATAAAAAATTATTTTAGAATATTTAAATTTTTTTTATCGAAAATTTAAAATTTATAATATTTTATTTCACCGAATTGAACTACTGCTATAGTTATTTCATTTTATTATAACTCTGTTCTATTTTGATGAATCAAATGTACCATTAGTTTTTATTTAATAATTCTAAAACAATCTTATTTTTCTCGTTGTAATCGTAAGTAACTATCAAAAGAGGTTACATGATATAATAATATTAAATATGACAAAAATATAATAAAAAATAATTAAATATTATATAAAATATAATATAATATAAATATCATATTATTACATGAATTATTTAAATTTAACAAAATAAATTATTAAAATGTCAATATTAATATAGATAAGAACGAGAATTCTATTATAGGAATAGGACAAATAAAATGGATGGCAAAATTAAAATATTTTGACATACACCTACTTATTTTTCACGTTTTTCATTTTATTAAAAAACATAACTACTACTTGATTTTTCCTCTGTCATCCAAATTCGAGCCTACCAACCCTGCCCATATTCCACCACATTTTTATCAGTTTTAGTTCAAGTTACAATTTTAGCAATGCGATTTTTCTTTTTTCTTTTTTTTTTTTTTTTTCTAACTAGATAAGAGAAAATCGAAGAGGTCGAAATCTGGTGAAGGAAAAAAAATAAATTATTAATTAAGGATTTAAGTGATATGAGATTATAGTCATTATTTAATGATTTTAATTTTTTATTTTGTCATCGATATTTATTATTAATATTCATCGTAATTTATCGTGATATAGTATCTATTGTATTTGCAACATTGATCAGTAAAAAATTTAAAAGAATTGAGACTCATTAATAATTATCTCTAAAAAATAATATATTACACTAGAAGTTCTAAGGATAAAAAAATTCATCCCTTAAAATCTATGTTTTTGAAAAGTTTTGGGATAAATATTATCTTATTATCGTTAAATTCGAGATAAAAAAAATATTTTCGGATTGCCTCTTACTTCATCCATAAAAATCTTTTGTTTTGTGGTGAATAAATATGAAACATGCAAAAATACATATGTGATTATAATTTAAATCTTTGTTGTTAATTATAATTTAAAATTTTTAATTTAAAAAAAAATTACGAAGATTTTTTTATATCTATAAATATTTTTAATAAAATTGTAATAAACATATAAAAATACTTATGAATGGAATTAAATTAGATTTAAACAATAACATTTGAGTAAATAAAATAAAATCAATTATCAATGTATTTTAAAGTTATCCTTGCTGCTCGAAAATGAAACACTTAATGACTAGATAAGATCCGAATTTAAATTATAACATTGAGATTGTGGATTGCAGTGTTAAAATTTTTTAGATTTTTTATTGAAATTTAAATTAAATTTATTTTAATTTGAAAGTTTAAATTATTATTTATAAATTAATAATAAATAAATTTTTTATTAATATTTATATTTTTTATAATTAATTTAAATAAAATATTTAAATAATTAAATAATAATTTAAAAATTATAAAAAGCTATATGGGGAGTCTGACTCAAAACAACTCTGGTTGGATGCATGTGTTCCACGTTAGGCATTTTTTATATTCATTAGTGAACACTTGGTTAAGAATATTGATGTGGAGTGTGGACAAGACAACAAGGTATCATACACCTTATTTCCTCGGCAAACAAGACAATACGAGGGCCACACCACATGACACTATCAGACAAAACAAAAAATAATATAAATTTTTAATTTTTAGATAATATATAATAATATCTATATAAGCAACCCCTCAGATTTTTGGATAATATAAATTTTTAATTTTTAACATATATTTTATAAATATGATTTAAATTACATCATGAATAAAATCATTTTTCGTCTTATTAAAAAATTAATTATGTTTGTTGGAATAAAATAATAATTTCACATCGATTAGTAAAAAATATGAATTATAATTTATAAAATAAAGATAATTCTTTTCTTACTAAAGCATTTTTTCTTAAATAAAAAATTTTGAAGATAATTTGTACATTACTCTAAAACAGATAATATTTATGTCAACAATATTGATTAAAAAAATAATAATAATAAAGAAGATTTTGATATCAATTAAAAAGATTTAGTTTACATGCTCAAACATACACAAGCATGACATTTAATTTAAAATAAATTAAAATTAAAAGATATGAATATAACCCGTTAAAGGAAAAAAAAAAGAACAAACAGTCGAACGAGCATCAAAGTTTAAACTTCGAGGCATACTCAAGTGAACAAGTATTTAAAGAGGAAAAGAGAAAGTAAATAGAGGGATGCACAAAGTGTAAGTCCTACGGTTTTGAATCTTACCTTACTGTTTTTTATTCATGTGAAGTGTTTGAATGCAATAACTATACCTACCAACTGAGGTAATGACCTATGGATCTAACATGATTTAGACAAATTGCCTTTGACTATCACGAAGGTCCGGTTTAACTTGGACAACTATTGATTTCTCTCATAGCCTCATAGATATAGTAACTCCTTGTAATGAACATTTTTGGCTCTTAATTTTGTTAGGATAATTAAACTACACTAAATAAATTGAGAGGAATTTCAATTGTTGTTTTTCATTCGAGTTTTCCATCATTTGGGCTTGTTTGATTATTCTTATTGAGCTTTTTATTAACCCATTTAATTTGGCTCACTTGAACTAATTTTATCTAAAATCTTTACGTATTTGTGTTTAAACGTAAAAGTAACGATGATGATAAGATATTAATAAAAATAATAATTAAAAAATTAATATAAGATTATATTGATAAATTATTTTTATATATTTTAATAATATTTAAATTTAATTACATATTATTTATATATTTATTAAATATTTTAATTAATTAACTAATTATTATATAATTATATAAATTTATTTATTATATTTAATAAACAATGTAAAAATTTTAAAAAATAAATTAATAAAACTAAAACATTGTAGCATTGCATGATGACATCAATGCTATTATTTATGGAAACTTCCAAAAGAAGTTAGCAAAATGGGTAAAACCAGTAGATATCCTTATTAAATGTTTGCATTTAAATTTCCTTAAGCATTGATCGAGGTTAATTAATTTGACAATTTAATTTTACTTACGCAAAAACATGAAGGAGATAATGCAAAATAATAAATGGAATTAAAGTCTGAAATCTAAATTTACCTAAATGTGGAAACTCGAATTTGTCGTTGTCATTTTAGAAAAGATTTAATGTTTCTCGTCATGCATATCGTATCATTGACTTTACTCCCATTAAAATCCAAATAAATAAATAAATAAATAAAAGATAGACATTAGGAAAAGATAAACTTTGCACAGTATCTTACAAAGCTGTGATTGAGGGAGACAATTGAATGTTTTATAAAGTTATGGACACCATAAAAATCAGATGCTTTAATTATTATTTTTATTATTGTCTTTAATACCTAACATCTTTCTTTGTTAGAG
Source organism: Adansonia madagascariensis (assembly GCA_038381835.1). Lineage (NCBI taxonomy): Eukaryota > Viridiplantae > Streptophyta > Magnoliopsida > Malvales > Malvaceae > Adansonia > Adansonia madagascariensis. Next base: position 9,850,612 of record JBBYHL010000005.1, read on the forward strand.
AGTTTTATCATTGTTTTCTTTGCTTGAGCTCTGCTTTTGTTTTCCGGGAAAGTTTATTTTTTTTTTCGTTTTTGCTTGGAAAAATATTCTCGATCCAAGCGAATGGACACAAAAGCCTCAAACTCTTTCACTTAGAAATCATGGGTTTCTTTCGGAACCAAAAAAACTTGAAAATATTCTGGCTTCTATCATAGAGAAAAGAAAAAAAAAAGGAACTTTCCCTCATTTTCTCTCTTTTTCTCGGACTTCCCTGATTTGGCCGGTTTTGGTTTCTGGGTTTTTGGATTTTAGCTTGAAGAATTAAACGTTGAAAGCAGAACAAAAATTGTTTCTTCATTGTATCAAAGCAGAGTAGGCTTGAATTTTCTTCAAGTTTAAAAGGAAAATAAAATAAAAAAGAAAAACATGAACAAGAACTCTTGAATTCCCTTTTATTTTCTCGCCTGTTGTTTCTTTTAAATTTTTTTTTCAAAATCCACCAGTGATTGGAAAGAAAAAGTTTGCATCAGACAACGTTGTCAACCACTAAAAGGAGAGTTGGTTGAGCAAAGATATATTTTCTTTTTCTCTCTCATTTTCCCTTAAATTTTTCTGTCCAAACGTCAGAATTTAGAACTTAATCTTCAGACACAAGTTCACATGATCTAAACCATATCCTGACAATCTCATTCTTCCCCTCTCGCTTTTTGCCATTGTTGTCTTCCAATCTCCGTCTTTGTCTCTCTCGTTCTTGTCGGAATCATGATACTTGACACAGTTTCAAAGCAATCGAACCTCGATTGCTTTCTCCGTTGCACGACGCCAACAGTCAAATCCCAATTCCTTCCCAAGGTTAGCAGCAATCTTATGTTCCTTGATTATAGTTTTTCAGCTTGTTTGATTATGATTATTCGCTTACGTTTCATCTTTGCAGAGTGAGATTGGGAACCTTAATCGTCTATGGCACCCATGGGAGAGAGAAAAGGTTGAATATTTCAGATTAGCTGATCTTTGGAATTGTTATGATGAATGGAGTGCGTATGGGGCTGGAGTTCCCATTGTTTTGAACAACAGCGAAACCTTAGTCCAGTACTATGTTCCTTATCTCTCTGCCATTCAAATCTTTACCAGCAATTCCTCAGTCAACTGCTTAAGGTAACTCTCTTTTTAATTTTCTGGGAAGTTGATTGACCAATGACTGGGACTTGTAAAGAGAATTTGTTTCAAACAAATATGATTAAAAAACAAAAAAAAAAAACCTTGGCCCCTGGGGGGCTTGAAATTGTTGTAGGGAAGAGACAGAATCGGGTGATGGCGGCGACAGAGATTGTTTTTGTGATTCATGCAGTTATGAGAGCGAAAGTGGCAAGTTGTGGAGATGGGACGGTTGCTCTTCCAAGGACGGTGGGTCGGAGAAAGACAGCCTTTGCCATGTGAATCATAGGTTGGGTTACCTCTACTTTCAGCATTTCGAGAGAACAACTCCTTATGGAAGGGTTCCTCTCATGGATAAGGTACTTTTTTTTCTTACTCATACTTCCTTGTTTTCAGCCTCGCTTCTACTTCCCTTCTCGGTATTCGACTTTGAGGCGATTGTCAAAAATTATATCAAATATAAGTAAAAATTGGAAAATCGGAGCAACTTTCTGTTTTAAAGTATGAAAGCGTGTAGATTCCATTGACATGTTATCGTCCGATCTTTTCACAGATTAATGGATTATCTGGAAGATTTCCTGGTTTGATGTCATTGAGGAGTGTAGATCTTTCTCCGGCTAGTTGGATGGCTGTTGCTTGGTCTCTTTCTATCTCTCTTCATTTAAAAAAAAAAAAATGCAAAATTAGAGCAACTTTGATTCAATCTCCCTCCTCTCATGACCCCTTTCGTACATAGTCAAAATTAGAGCAACTTATTATAAAAAATACGTACATTTCGATCCTTGCCAAAGGATTATTATTTGATGTGGATGCTATTATCAGGTACCCAATTTATCATATTCCCATGGGAAGGACTATAAAGGACTTGTCCACATGCTTCCTTACTTACCATACGCTATCTTCTTCTTTCCAAGGTACTCTTTCAGTCCATTTCTTTCAGCTTTTGTTGTACTTTTTTCTTTTTTTAATCTTTGATTATAATTTATATTACTCGAATTTAGGTTTAAGTGTGAGATTTTTTTAAATTTATATTTAAAAATTTTTTAAAAGATCATAACTTATATGCTTGTTTAAAAATACGTAAGATATGAAAAAAAATGAAGGGTCAAGCAACATAGGTTATAAGTTTATAATAAATAAATGATCAAGGAATGTTATACATCTATTTTTGTGTAAAAAAATAACTGTTGCTTGCTTCCAAGAGATGTACGCTTGTTTTGCTGATCTTTTATTCTTGGGGTGCAGACATGGATCCGGAAGATGACATTGAGAGACCCGGAAAGAAGCGAATGGAAGGAGATCGGGGCATCACTCTTCCACCATTTGGCTTGGCAACTTACAAGATGCAAGGCAATGTGTGGGTGTCTGGCAGTTGTGGACGGGACCAAGAAAGGCTATTGTCGCTTTTAAGTGTGGCAGATTCGTGGCTAAAGCAACTCAGGGTCCAGCACCATGACTTCAACTACTTCTTAGGGATTCGACGAGGCTGAAACATAATTACACTAAGAAACCCCTTGGAGTGACTGATCACTAATCATCAAAAAAAAAAAAAAAAACCCCACTTTTTGGGTCTTAGAATTTTTGGTTTTGTGCTTAGTGTATGGGGGCCTTGAAAGCACGAGGATTGTCCGATTATGGTTGCCATTGAGGCCAGCAATTACTGGATTTTTCAGCTGAGGTATTGAGTTTTGAGTTTGCCCTTTCTTTTGCAGCTGTTTTGTGGGCTTTAATTGTGAATAAATGGCCGAATGGGTGAAAAATCTGAGAGGTGCAGAAGTGAGGCTCTTGCTTTCCGACAGATAGTTGTTCGGTTCCTATTATCAAGTATGAACTTCTTTGCATCTTGGAGAGCAATGAAGTAGAGACAAAAATCTCGACCAAGAGTTTCTACTTTTTTGTGTATAACTTTGTTAACATGCATTGCATCGCATGGTAGGATAGGATATGATAGGACAAGGTAGGATAAGACGGGCAGCGCGGAGCAGGTAGTGGGAGTTGCTTGGTAGTCAAAAGCATGACGAGAACTAGCCTTGTAGGTCCATAGTTCTTTTGATCAAATGCGACCAGTTTCGATATTCAATCATCAACTGCTACCGACTATTTCCTAATATATCTTTTAACTATTCGATGCTTAAAAGAAATTAATTTATGATCAAGAATTTAATTAAGCAGATTATTTTAATAGATCTACATAGTTACATAAAATGTTATCATAACATGATTAATTAATATTAAGTTGTTATTTATCAAATCAAATATTTTTTATTATTAAATTATTATATATTAAATCAAATATTTTTTTTAATTATTGACATAACATTGGCTTGAAGTGTGGCAATTTTATATTTTGTCAATAAAGCTATGTTAGTAATTAATGTATTAGACTTCCATTGAGTTAATTTGACAAAATAGAGTTTAGATATTTAATTGTTAATATTTTTTATCGAAAAATTTAATAATTTATGTAAAATAATGTAAAAATATATTATTTTGTTAATTTTATTGGCAAATTTCATTATCAGTGAATGTGATGATTTTTACTAAACAAATACAATATGGGTAACGTTAATGCGGCAATTGAAGGCAAGTAATTGGGGAAGTGGTCTTTGTTTTTGTTTGTCTCTGCTTAATATGGCAATTGAAGGCCACCCAGTTCCCTGATTACTTGCTTTCATCGTAGCATTCGGGTCGGATGGCTACACATTTTAACGATTGTTTCTGTCTGTCAGCCACTGGTTTCCAAGGTTCTAACCTTGCCTAACTTGGCATATTCGGCTTGGGTGTTATAGTCACGTAGGCACATCAATGTTTGTATCATTTTTAATTTATGAGGTTTTTCTAACAAAACCTTAAGGTCTACTGAGCTAAATAGACAATAACCAAAACATTAAAGGCTTTAAGTACGTGTAGATCACACGAAATGAAAAAATAATTAAAATATAATATAAAATATGATATAATATAAAAAAAACATAAATATATGAATATATTAAAATTTATATAATATAAAATATTTATTTATTAAATTTTATATAACTATAAAATATTTTAAACACGAATATAATATAATAAAATACAATACGATATTAATATACAAATTATCAAATCTAAATATGACCAAGAGAAAACTCATTCCAATCTCCAAACATATTGCAAGAATTGAAAAGAGGGATTTTTCCTCTTTCTCCTCTCACTACGTGATTGATAGAAGAAGATTGCAAGAATTAATGAAAATAAATTACAAGAATCCAAATTGTTATCTGGTTAGTTATATCTAGTTAGTAAATTTGAAGTTTGTTCATCTCAATATTTACAATTGTTTCTCTATTTTCATACTATGATTTTATTTGTATATAAAAAAAAAAGAAAAATCAAAACTATAAATAAACTCTATTGATTACGAAAAAGGATGCCAAGCATAAATGACAAGGTAAAATTGGACAAGGCCAGCTGAAACAACACGAGCAACCTAAATCTATAATACAGAATATACATACATATATATATATAATCTTAAGTAATTTCATGGAACTGGGTAAGACTTGTTGTTGCACGTGCACTTGTAAGCCATAGGACATGTCTCAGCCTCTTCCAACGATGCACAAAGCAAGCTCACCATAACTAGTCTACAAGGTGTGCACGACCCACATGCATGCGAGCAGTCAGGCAAGCTTGATCCTGCAGTCTGTAACGTGTCGGCTTCTTTTCTTTTCAACATTGGCCTTCTTTCACCGTAAGAATTGGGTTCTGCCACCATCGCTGACCCTTCTCTTGTGCCTGGGTCAGATTCCTGGTGCTGGCTATGATCTGTACATTAATTTCAACAATAAGAAATAATTAAGTAGTTTCTCCTGTCTCGTATATAGAATCTCGAGAGTCGCTACCAAATTTAAAGGAATTGGGTAAGATGAAAAAATCATCCTAAACGTTAACTTTTAAAACTTTAAAACAACATTCATCCCAATATCCCAATACTGTTAATTCAAGATAGAGAACGTTTCTTTCGTTGTCCCCTTACCCCTTCTTCAAAAATCTCTTATTTTTGTAGTAAGTTTTGAAGAGAATCATACGTACGTGTTTGCAGCAGCCTGACATATTTTGCAGAAGCGAAAAGGGGAAGATAGCAGAGAATAACGACGATTGCTGCAACGCAAACAGACGGCTTCTTCATGGCCTTCGAATGAAAGAGCGGTGGTTGGGGGTGACGAAAATGGTGAAGTTGATGAACATATCTAAAGGGGGGGTCAGCGAGACGAGAACGGTATATATATATATATATATATATATATATATATTGAAGCAAATCACAGGCAAGTGTGTGGGAAGATGCAGTGCGAAGAAAATTAGGTCACATGAAAGAGGGTGCAATGCATGCAACAGAAAGGGGGAGATTTTGCTCACGCAGGGTTTCATAGGTGGTATTATGGAAGAAAGCAAGGCGATCATCAAAGTTTTGGCAAAGAATTTTAATTCAAGTGCTTGTTCCTACGTGAATCCCGACTTAGGAACTTGCCTGGCATGCATACGACAATAAATGAATGTTGTGAAGGTTTTGGGAGAAGTTCTTTTCTACTAGTCTAGGATGTAATCGAGTCAAGTCAGAACTCAAGCAGTAAGAAATATGAACTCAAGTTTGACCTGAAAATTCGAAGTTTAAAGATTCGTTTGAACCCAATCAAGTTTCACTTTTAAAATTCAGATTTGATTCAAGATAAAAATTAAACTATTCGAACTTATTTGATTAGAGATTCGTTTACTTGGTATAAAATGACCTCGACTCCTACTTTCAACTTCAAAATCGATTACTCGTATTCAAGTTCGAGTTTAAATTTAAATTTTTTAATACTAACTAAAAATAAATAAAAAAACTTGATTAGACTTGCAAATTATTCGAGTAAAACATTAAAATATTCAAATTCAGCTCACTCAATATATCAAACTCAACTCAATAATAATTAAACAAAATTCAAATTTTTTCAAATTAAATCTAAATAATTTGTAAATATAAATGTTTTGTTTATACCCTTATATGAGTTATTATCACAAAGTGTAAGTTGACGTAGGAGCTAATAAATTTGACACTGAGGGTGGTCTAATGTGACTGCCATCAATGTTCGTGGACTCAAATAAGCTTTGGAGTTGGACATTATGTTATCTTTCTTTTGTTGGTCACAGTAGTCCACATAGCTTCGTTCCACGCCGATCTTGCGCTTAACTCAGAACCCAAGTGGGCTAAGATGCTTAATAAAATGCCCTAAGCCGCCAGTCGAAGGATACTGAAAGGCCCAGTCAAAGGTATTTCAGTATCACGAGTCAGGCCGCTTTCCAGGAGATGGCAACAACTAACGACATTGCCTAGAGGCTAGACCACCATAAATATAGCGTTTGGGCTTTGGTCATCCTTACATTCCCTAAAAGGCAAGCCCATTCAATGTACTTATCTAGATTCTACTAAGCCAGATATTACTAAATCAAGTCTTCTCAATTCAATTAAAAATTAATAAAAAAATTATTTTTATACATATATAATTTTTTTATTATATTTAATGTTACTGAATCAAATAACATCAATTATATTAAAAACAACAAAAATTATAAAATTAATATAGTTAATAAATATTTTTTTTTTTTTTGAAACAAAGGGTGAAAAGACACCTACTACTTTTTTTTTTATTTAAAAAACATTACAAAACGACAAAGTAATCTGTTTTTTTCACTTATTATCTTTAATTTTTTTTTTCCTTTACCCACTGTGATATAATCTAAGTATAGAAGAATATATTTAATTGGGTGCTTTAAAAAAAAAAAAAATCTTTGCTACTCAAATAAAAAAATGTGCCACACCCAATTCAATCAATGGAACTTCTTTTTTTGTAGCTGTAATAAAAAAACGAAAATAAGCAACAATTTTTAATTCATAAAAAATAAAAATTAAAACTAATCACATCACATAAAAAAAATCACGTGTAAAATTAGTAAGTGTAAAAATAAAATTAAGAGTAGCAATAAGACCCGCAAAAATTAGAATCAAGATATTTTAAAAGATGATTATTCAATTCAAGAAATTACCAATGAAATATAAAAACTTTACGAGCAAGATTAGTACAGTGACATTTGTCCCTTAAAGTTATTTAAAAAAATAATAATAAATGGGACAAGTTTCATTTTACTAAATTTGTTTGCAAAGCTTTTATACTATACTAGCAATGTGTGGAATAATAATCTATTTTTAAAAAAGAAGCCTACCATGATAGTTTAGACTTGGAAATTTTGTACAAAATATAAGTACACAATACAAACACGACATAAAAAATTATAGCATGAATATAATATGAATATATTAATGTGTTATTAACATGAATTATTAAAATATCAAATTTATATAAATATATAATGTATTAAAGACAATTATAATACATAACATAAATATTAATCATCGTATTTCCATTATTCTAATTGAGTCTCATAATCTTACGAGAGTTTAGTAGCTTTTAAATGAGAATGAGGAAAGGATTCATCAATCAAGAAAAAAAATAAATTACCCCCACGATAGATATTTATTGGACTAATTTATCTAGCAATTTTCGTGCCAGGTTTAGAAAATCGAAGGTAGGTTTGACAAGCACTAGATCATTTAGAAAAAAACTTTTTACTATTTTAAATTTAATAATATTAAAGATAAATATCGTTTTTAATTTTATAATATTATCGATAAATATCTTCTCAAAACTTTTCATATATAAAATTTTTAAGAAAAATTTTTCACATTTTGTGAGATAATTAATGGTTGTTCTCAATTCTTTTGAACTTTGCAGTAAAGCTTAATATACTAATATTGTAAGATTTAAAAAATGACTTTCATTTTATTTTTAATAATTAAAAATAAAAGAATTGTTTTTATTAAATCAAATAATAAGATTTAAAATAAAATTAAAAAAGGAATAAATGAAATCAAAGGGAAATTTTGATCCAAAAAAAAAGATGAATGTATAAAAAAAAATGTAATTCTACTTATTATTTAATGAATTATTGAAGGATAAAGTAGGAATATAAAAAAAAACTCATTAAAAATTTTTTGTTATACATTAACACTTTAAAAAAAATAAAATATAAAAATTCAAATAGACTTTCGACGTAAAATAAAAAATAATAATCGAGAGTCAAACACTTTGATTTTATTTTTATTAACAAAAAGTTATTTAATAGGCGTCAAATTATTTATAGGGTTGGGTTTCTTTCCATTATTTTTTCATACATTACTATTCAATACAACTTTAATCATCATTTATAAATTTGATTTTGATTGGACTTTAATAATTTATAAGTAGATCGTATAGATATAAATAGTATTGATAAATGTATTAAAAAAATAGATAAAAAAGTAATAGATGGGAGCCTAACTCTTACCTACACTCACTTCGTCCAGATATTATATTAAAAAATTTATATCTCTTATAGATACCTTTTTTTTAAATGAAAAAAATTCAGTTTAAGAATATTTTTAAATGTTTGATATTGTTGTGAGTAATTAAAATGTCAAAAAATATTTAAAATAAAAAATTTAAAATGTAACAATAATAAAATTATTTTATTTAAAAATTATTTTCAAATCGTAAAAATTTAATTTTCTTAATTTTTTTAATTTAAATTATTAAATCATAATTTTAATTGTAAAACTAAAAAAAAAAAAAGTTTCTATTAAATTTCGAAGTTAAGATGAAATACAATTTTTAACTTAAAAAAATTATGCTAATAATAATGTTAAATGGATTAAAGTAATAAAAAAAAAAGGCAGACATTTTATTGAAGAAGAAAGGTATAAAACTGGTGACAAAGGTGGAAAGTGGAAAGGATGGAACAGCACCGAGCAAATTCAATGCTTATATACAATAAATAAATGTAGAGTGGCATGCAATATTATTTGAATTTAAAGGCATTACACATGAAATAAATAAATAAATAAATAAATAAAAATGGAAGTTTATGGTAATGTTGCCATCTAACACAACCACTTTCTCAACCCATTTATGGGGTTGACTTTCTTTATAAAAAAAAAATCCCTAAAACCTACCAATAAATATAATATAATAAAAGTTCCAACTTCTTTTATATATTTTATCAATCTCTTCTAATATGGTAATGTTTTAATTAATTAATTAATTAACATTTTGATTAATTTAGAGAAAACTGATGTTGCTGCTGCCAATAGTAGCATGCCCCATCTTTGTTTTGATATATATATATATATATATATATAATATTATGAATTTAAATGAATTATAAAATAAATATAAATTATCTAATATGATAATTTTAACTCATTTGTTAGCAAAACAGAATAATTATTATGTGTATTATAAATTATTTTTAATTTTTAATTTTCAATAGTTTTATTATTTCAATGCGTGTGATAAATTATTTTAAGAAATCACTTAATCAAAGAATTTCGATGAAAATGTTGAAAAACACTAACTTTAGCTACTTAATGTGTTAAATCATTGTTATCTAAGGAACAAATACTATAATTAAATTACATTAATATTATATTATTTCTATTTAAATATTTATTCTTTCTATCTTAACTTTGACTGAATGAAAGTAATTATAAAATATTATCTTTACTTTAAAAAAATTAATAAAAAATCAACTAAATATTTGTACATCATAGATGGTAGAGTATACTCTTCACCTCAATGCTTGTGTTGTGAAACATTAATTTTCCGCGTGCTTTCCATTCATCATACAAACAAATTTAACAAATATTTGTAGAATTATTTTTAGAAAGTTCTTTTCAAATTTGGTTTCAATTTATTTATTTATTTGTTTATTCATTTATCTATTTTTTAAAATTTTTATGGTGTAGAAGAAGAAAAATTTTGACCAATTATAAATTATCATGTGTAAATTAAAATTTCTTTTAATTAAAAAATTATCAATTAAATTTTATATCATTATGTGAAATCGATGACATCATAAATAGATATTTATCTTTAATTATAGGTACATTATTTTATTGAAGATGAAATTGTCCAGATTCTTGACCTAGCTGGATTATAGTAAGATATATTATATTATTCGAAGTTTTTTAAAGTATTTATTTTTAATATTTATAATCGACACATATTTGAATTCAGATATAAAAATATTATCTTCAAAATCTATAAAACAACTATAAAAATATATATATTTATATTAAAAACTCATATTCTATAAATTTAAAATTTGAATAACGTCGAAGATTTTTATGTCGAACATTATCTATTTTATAAGGAAAAAACCCCATTTTTGAAAACTTAATAAAAGTGAAAACAACTATCATCAAAGTGCTTGCTTTTGCAATTGCATGTCATTAGGTCAAGTTGCCGATTCAAAGAAGAAGAAAAGAAAAACAAAAACAACTTTGTCACATCCTCAAGTCTCTCTTACTAAAGTGGTACAATCCAATTCTCTCATGAAAGTGATACAATATAGGGAGGAAAAGAAAAAATCATTGAACAAAACTATCATTTAATTCGTTGTGACCACATTCTCCACTACTTCATATTCTATCGAATCTTTGTTTTCCCCCTTCCTTTTTTTTTTTTTTTTTTTTTTTTTTTTCAATTTGAAAGCGATTCCTGTAGAATTCTCATAAGAATTCTATATGAAACTAAACTTTTCTTTGACCCACAGAAAAGTTTAAATGCAGAATATATACATATATATATATATATATACACAAATATAAATAAAAGAGAGGTTGGGTTTGAGAATAAGGGAAAATTATTAATATTAGAATTCAAATTTTAAAATTATCAAACGTTATTTTTTTGGATGACTGCGTGAAGCAATTAAACTAAGTTTTAAATTTTGTAGAATCTTCTGCTTCATAGATGTGTAATATATGCATCTGCTCAACTTACGAACTTTTTTTTTTATTTCTTTTAGTTTGATCAACAAGTCTATACTCAATAATTCTCAACGCAATATGAAAAAATAGTGAAAACATGAAATTAAAAATAAAAAAATACAATATGAATACGAGAATAAATTAAAATCTATATAATATAAATTATTAATATATTAAAATTTATTAAAATATAAAATAATTTAAAAATAATTATAACACATAAAAATATAAATAACAACATATTTTCTGAATCCGTCCAAATCTAGATATTGAATATACATGTGTCTTTTTCTCAAAGAGTCTGATACCAAAGTTAACTGGTCAAAATCTCAAAGCTACGCGTGAACCCAATATATTTCCTTAACGATCCTCCTCACCATAAAAATTTTACGTGTGATTAAGGAAACCAAGTCAAGCAAAATGATTCCTTTCATTGGATTCTTGTATATTAATAATTTTTCGTTATATTACAATATATCAGTTCAAAAATCTGAGTTAGGTATTTGATTTGATAGGTTTGATTTAAATTGATTTAAATTTAATATCAAATATTTAAATTTAATATTAATTTGACTTGATCTAAATGATTATTTAATAAATAAAAATGTAAAGATTAATATAAAAATAATTTTTAATGTTTTACATATTTAAAATAGTAAAATACGATTTTTCAAACCTAATGAATCGAAATGGATTGGACCTTAAACAAACAAATTTTTAGCATCCAAATTTTATTTGATTTATAGACAACTCTATACTACCTATCCTGAGGTAAATCGTGCTGCAATCCGAAAAATTTAAAAATTGTTTATCCTAGCTTAGGTTAAGTTTTTTCAAATATTTATTTCGTTATTCATATATTATTAAAATATTATTTTTATATTAATATTTATATATTTTTATAATTAAAATTAAATAAAAATATTATTTTATTATTAAGCAATAATTCAATAAGATTGAAATTAATTCAAATTCACAAAAATATTATCTAACCTGACCCTTGGATAGAAATGCTCTACACTCTATATATATATATATATATATATATATACCTACAAACTGTAAGTTACAAAAATTATTGGATTATGCCAATAATTTAGTATATTGTGCTCCAAATAAGTGGACATGCAACACAAAAAAAAAAAAAAAAAAAAAACCCTCAAACCCCATTTTCCAATGTCTCAAAACAAGATGGAAATCAATCAAAAGTGACAAAAACAGCTGCTTCGTTGTCAAAGCGAATATGATGCAGAAACTCTGAATCAAGATACGTGGAAAAGAGCCATATAATTTGGGACAACACTTATTCATGTTCCCATTTGCTAGCAACTGTTGGTGTTGAATTCTGTGACATATAAATACATAATATATTCCTTCATGTTTTGTTGTTGTCCCAACAAAATTTGTGTCGAAGGAGGAAAAGAAAGAGATGTTGGCGATAGCTGATTGCTTGTTAGGGGTCAAAGGGGAAAAAAGATGTCCCCCATCTTTGCCGTCCGGTCCCATTTGTGTAGTTGAATTTGCATAGCTAAAACATACATTTAATTATTTAGACACGATATAAATATAATAAAAAATAATTAAATTTAATATAAAAATATTATTATATAAAAAATAATATGAACATAATATAAATATATAATTAAATTAAAATTTATTAAAAATAAATTATAAATAAATTAAAATTTTATAAATATATAATATTTTAAATATAATTAAAAAAATTTTTATATACTTGGAGAAGATACGTAAGCAAAGCTGAAGCTCAAGATTAGATAACACGTGTCAACCTCATTGGATCACCACGTGTAAGGGAATTTCTTCGGCATCTTACGGGACGGTTGACAAAATGTTGCTAATTTTGTATTTTATGGTTTTTTTTTTATTATTTTTTAATTTGTTGAATTTGAAAACATGTTTGGTTTAGATTATTTCGTTGCAAAAGTTGTGAATGAGGGGTTCACAAAGATAAGTGGTGTTTAAGGCTTTGAATTTAAGGGTCCATATCCTCATCAAATATTTATGAAACTTACTATTTTATAAAGCAAATAAAATCGGCATTGTTGCGTAGCTGATAACACTGGAAACGTATTCAAAATAATGGAAACCTCAGGGTATATGTAACCAACGATTTCCCAAACATTGTCTTCTTTTTTTTTTTTTTTGAAAATAAAAAATACACTTATCACTTATCTTTTTACCTTAGCTTAATTTCTTTTCGAGAAATTAATTCAACGTGTGTAAATTGATAGTATATATAATTTCATTAGAAATAAGGTCCGGTAATGAATTATCCCGATTAGAGTTTAAATTATTACAGTAACACATAATTTTTTATGCATCGATGATATATTGAAATGAAAAAAATTAATAAATAAATATATATTAATTTTTTAATTATATTCGTAAAATTAAAAAAATTTACCGTTAATGCATAAAAAATATAAAGTTTTTAAAAAATTAAGGGTTGATCATGAATTATTTAGGCATGAATCTAATTTAAAGGAAAGCTTTGGGACAACCAATGAGTATGTCCTTTGTGGAATAACCATAGCCTCAAAGTTCAAAAAAAGATTAGACTTTTAGGGTGAGATATTTTTGTTGGACCAAAGTTATACATTAAACTTTTCCTTCTTGATGGATGAAGAGAAAAAAAAAATTCAAAGAAATAAAGAAAAAGAGAAGGCAAAATGATGATGTGGGAGGCCGTGATTGGGTGGACCACCGACACTTTGCCGATTTTGCACCGACTTTTCAAACACACCGTAATGCTGATAACAGAAAAAAAAAAAAAAAAAAGAAAAGAACGGGGACGACAGTCTCTCAATTATCATTTCGTCCTTCTTTTTCTTTACTTAAAAAAGAAGGACCAATAATAAAATATAAAATATTTAACATGATAATAACAGCTCGTAAATCGAATTAAATTAAGTTTAAATAATAAAAAAAATTTATTTATTAAAAATTTTATTTAAAAAATTAAATTTTAAAATTTTATTTTATCATTTAAAATTATTAAAAATTTATTTTATTTTAATAAATTAAATTTAAATATTGATCTAATTCGACTCAATTTGAAATTAAAATTTCTTGCTTTAAATTTATGCAATTCAAATTAGATTTATCAAACTAAATAAATTATTCGATTTTTTAACAACTCTAATAGTAACGTTTATACTAAAACAAACCATTAAGAATCGGAAAGATTGAAAAGATATGTTTAACACTAAAAATAAGTAAAATATAACGTAACATAAATTAATAAAATATTTTAAAATTTATATAATATAAATTATTAATATATAAAATTTTATATAAATATAAAATATTTTAAATATATTTATAATATAATAAATATATGAATACAATACAAATACTCAAATTACTATGCTACATTCTTCCATTGATTGGCAATGTAAGAATTTTTTAGCACGCGCAAGAGAAGAATAAATTATAAAATAATCATGAAATGCATGCATGAAATAGAAGATTAAAGCTTACCAAAAAAAAAAAAATCTGAACCTAAAAGTCACATGGGATATGGATGGAATTGGAAATGGAAGACGCTCATCAGTCTTCTATCCAACAAAAATTAAAATGGTCGGTTTTAATGGGTCAAACCAATTTGACTAAATGCCACCGTACCTCAACTAATTAAATTCATGGTAGGGACAATCAAACGTATTAATCCTTTAATTGTCAAAATTACGCATTGATGCGCACACAAAACAAAAAAATATTTAAAGGGTGAGTCCATTTCTTACCGGTAATATTATATATATTAGGCTTTTTTTATTACTATATTACTATCATTTTTTATTTACAATCGAGATTAATTTTTTGGTACAAGTTAAGAACTCAACCCTTGAGGGACGAGTTCCCTTTTATACATATATATATATTAAATATTTTATTTATAGTAATATAATTTATTTATAATATATAATATATTATGTATATATTTATTATTTTTATCTTTTAGGTTTGGATTAATTGAATTTAATATTCAAGAACTCAAAATAATTAAAATGATTAAAATGTAACAAAAAATTTTATATTTTTTAGTAGACCTATCAATTTTCGATTCCAACCTGAGTAATGGCCTATTTCGGAAACTAAATCCTAATAACCTATTTCAGTAAAAAAAAAAAAAAAGTTCAATAGTAGTTTTAAATCTAATAATTTTAATGCCTATTTTGGATATTAAATCTTGAGGACTAGATTTTTTTTTCCTTCCTTAACCTCGCCTTTTACTTGAAAATATTATTTTTTTTATTTGGATGATCTTTATATAAAATATTTTTAGTTGATAATTTATTTAAAAAATCTATATTTATATAAAAAATAATATATCTATACATTTATATAAAGTATAAGAAATATGTATAAGGATCACATAAAAGAGTGCTACCACTTTTACTATATTTAAAAAAAAAAGGATAATTAGATAAAAACTGTAAAAAATGTTTTTAAAGGTGTAATTTTTATATATTATAACTAACTAAAAATGTTAATTTGATCACAAATAAATGTAAAGCGTAAGAATTGTGATAATATCATTTATTGTTATATATATAAAGTGAAAATAAAAAAAAAAGGAGTAATACTGATAAGAAAATAATATTGCTATTTTAAGTTAGGCAAAGTAACAAAATTAATTAATTTGATATTTAATAAAAGAAAATAATAAGAAAATTATATGTTTTATTTTTGTTTAATAAATCGTTTTTAAGAAACCACTTAATGAAATATTTTCAATAAAAAAAGCTTTAAAAATGCTAAGTAAACTCCTTAATGTATAAGGGCAATTTTATTTAAGGAAACAAAATTATTTCATTTCATTAATCTTATATTCTTTCATTTTTAACTATTTATTATTATTGCCTTTTTTAACTTTTTTCAATTGAAAATAATTACGAGACCGTATCGTTTTTTTATAAAATATAAATAATTGGCTAAATATTTGATTTTCACTGACATATCAAATCATTTATAACATTAATTCAATATTTAAAATGTTCAAAACTAAAATTTTAATATAAATTTTTAGTGTAAATTTATTCAATTTAATATTTATATATTTTTTATGCCTTAATTATATTTAAAAGTATTATATATTTATATAAGTTTTGATAATTAATTTAAAACATTCGTATATATATTATTTTTTAATTATTTTTTATTATATTTTTATAATTATATTTAATATTATCAATATATCTTCTTGCAACGCAAAAAAAGGTCTAACTTGAGCTTTTGATAGTACTAGATCGTTTGACATGATGAGCTTCTAAAATTATAAATTTAAAAAAGTCAGAGTATATAATCCCTTCGTTAAATAAATTAATTAAATAAAAATTAAATTAATATAAAAAATTTTTATATAAAATAAATTATTAATATATTAAAATTTATATAATATATAATATTTTAAATATAATTAAAATATATTAATATGCTGCGAAAATAAAAATCACGGGTTTAATTAAAATATCACGTGTTGTAATCTTGGCTTTACTGCCTCGGTCTGACCTGGCCCTGCTTCCTTTTTAAATTCAGCAAGTTAGTAACATCGAGAAAGGAGCAAAATGGGGAGATAGCAGTCAATCAGCAGCAAAATATCAAAATTGTCAATTACCTGTGCGCATTGCAACGCCGGCGGGCGCGCCATTAGTCTTCTCAAACCCACCGTCCACCACCAACATTCAACCAAACGCTGCCACGGCAGTGTACGGTAACGCACTCAGATCACGTAACCTCTATTCGACTTGCTCACGCACCAACCGTTCACAACTCAAATCCACTACTTCTCTCCCCCGTACCTTGGCTTTCGAAATTTTTTTTGTTAATATTAATCGAATTATATTTTATTTTTATTAGTTAATTCGACACCTCTAACATTAATTAAATAACTGAAAATTTTATATGTAAAATGACTTATCAATCTATTTTTATTTGGTAGCTTTTAAGACAGAACTTCAATAACAAAGTGATCTTTACATAAATATCGTCCAATGAGGAACCAAAATAGAAAGCAAGACATCTCCTTACCTAATACGGGAGAGTTCTAAACGTATCGTTTTATATATTTCACCCCTTATGATTGAGAATTTGAGATTTGTCTAAGTTTGATTTACATACATATATATATATATATATATTCACCTTGATTTTAAGTAAAAAACTACTCTAATTAAAACTTAAAAAAAAAAAATCCAGAATTCAAAAATAATGTCTTTCTATTGATACCCATTTTAATATGCAAAGTCACTTAATTACAATGTAAATAAAATAGATTTTTTCTTAATCTATATTTACATTATATTAAGATTTAAGTTTGTAACAGTAATGTTATATTTTTATCACTAACTAATAATCAAGTGAAAAATATCTAAAGCTTGTATACAAGTTAATATAATAATTCCAAGTACGTCATCAGCCACATAATTTATTGGTAGTTTAAAAATTCATGTTTTCTTGTTTTCTCGTATTAGTTATATAAGCATAAGTAGAATATAAATTTTTAAGTTTGTCAAAAATTTTAAATATAAATATGATAAATATATTGAACATATCATTCTAATAGTATAGAAATGTGTTAAGTAATGCTTATTGCAGTATTTTTGTATTTATTAAATATATTATTTTTTATATTATTTTTAAAGTTATTAAATCATATTTTTTATTATAAAATTAAATACAAATAAAGCATAGTAAACCAAAAAAATGAAAATAAATTTAATAATATTAAATAAGATAATAATATGATAAAAAAATATCTAAAATATAAAAAATATCTAAAATAGAATTATAAAATTATACAATATAATATAATAAAAAGATATGAATTATCGTATCTTAATGGAGCGCGTTAGTGGGGAAGAACATAATAAAGAAATTGGAGTGGAAGCAACGAAACTAGAAACCAAAGCCAACCCTTGTGGGGTCCAACCAAGAAAATTCTCCGCTTCTCTCTCTTATTATAAGCCCCTCGCCTCCCCTGCATTTTCTTCTACCTTTCTTAAAGAAAACGGAGCCCCTCCCCTGCATTTTACCATTTTTGTTTTCAAACTCATAGCTTCCCCCTCCCCCCACAACTCCAAAATCTCTCAAATTTAACTTCTTAATCAAAGAAATTCAACACACTTAAAGCACCCGTTTTGGATTTTTGCTTATTGCATCTTTGAAGTAGAGCTGGCTCTGTCTCTGTTTTTCTATCTCCAGGGCCAGAGTTTTTTGAGAATTTTGGGATGGGATCAAGGATCTCGAAATCGTATCTGGTTCTTTATTCTAGGTTCCATAGGATTAGCTATTAAATTCTGCTACCAGATTCCAAATTTGGGTCTTGCTTTTTTTAATCTTCTGACCACATTTCAATCTGGTTGCTCAAGGTTATCTTTGTCTACCTTCCTTCCTTTTTTTTCTTGATATTTACATTTGATTCGAATCTTTGGACCGTTGTTATTTTCTTTATTACCCCATCTCGATTTTGTTGAATTTTTATTTATATATAGAGAGAGCGAGCTGTTGCAGTGCTTATTTAGTTTCAATGGCAGCAGCAAAAAATATTGGCAAATGCAAGAAGGGTGTTGGTGATGAGACAGAGAAGATGGCGACCGGCCAAGATTGGGAGGTTGAAAAAGGAAGCGATCTTGATTTTGGGTTCGAGAAGCGGCAATGGAAGCCAGTTTTAGGTGAAGCTTCCATGCCGCAAAGGCCTCAAAAGAAGATTCGTAGCCCTGAACGTCAAGACCCTGTTCAATCCTCTGCTTCTATGGGTCATCCTGTTTCTACTAGTTCGCCTTCTTTAACTATTTTCCCACCTTCTTCTTCTTCTTCTTCTTCTTCTTCTACGAATGCTTCTTTGCCATCTTCGAGACTGGTTTTTCCTTTTGCTTTTGATGCATCTCAGCAGCCAATTTACTTTCCTCAGCAATATGGAAATTCTCCGACTCTAATGCCAATGTTCCGCCCGTCGCCTCAAAATCAGCAACAACTGATTTCCTTTAGTCCTCAGCAGCAACAGCAGCAGCAACATGGTTTTGTTTATCGGCCATTTATCGCCGGAGAATCATCCCTGCCATCTCAGCACCAGCACCACCAGCAGCAGCTTCTTCAGTACTGGAGTGATGCATTGAATTTGAGTCCGAGAGGGAGGATGATGATGATGAGCAGATTCGGACAGGACGGTAGACAAATATTTAGGCCGCCGGTGCAGCCTATAAATACTACCAAGCTTTATCGAGGGGTGAGGCAGAGGCATTGGGGGAAATGGGTAGCTGAAATTCGTCTTCCTCGAAACAGGACTCGCCTTTGGCTCGGCACATTTGACACCGCCGAAGATGCTGCGCTAGCCTATGATCGCGAGGCATTCAAGTTGAGAGGCGAGAATGCGAGGCTCAATTTCCCCGAGCTTTTCCTCAACAAGGATAAAGAGACGTCCACTGCTCCAAGTTCAACAGTTTCATCTCCCCGAACTCCTCAAGAAATTTCAAAGCCAAACCAAAACCAGAATCTCCCACAGCAAGAAAAAAAGAGCCTTGATTTGCAGTCAACCAAAGTTGAAACGATGCCGCCGCCACCACGGCCTCAACAAGATCATCCTGACAGTGATTCAGGGCTTGGGTCCAGTGAGGCTACTGCCAGTGACGAGGTGCAGGTGACAGCAGAGCGTTCTCAAGAATTGGTGTGGGGAGACATGGCAGAGGCTTGGTTCAATGCGATTCCAGCAGGTTGGGGCCCTGGTAGCCCAGTGTGGGATGATTTAGATACATCAAACAATCTTCTCATGCCTTCAAACCTTCCTTTCGCCAATCAAAACCAGCAGGAATTTGGCGACCCTGATCCCCAAAAACAGCAAGACACTTCAGCTTCCTCTTCTTCATCTTCTTGTCCAATGAAACCCTTCTTTTGGAGAGATCAAGATTGATAGCATCGCCCATAGAATCCACCTTTTTTAGCTCATTACCATTACAAAACAAATCTCTCAGCTTCTACCTTTCATTTTCTTGTCTTTGTGTGCATCTTTCTGTTCTATGTCTATGTTGCTCTGATATTTCATTTTTCTTCGATCACGATATATTTTCGAATAAAGTATAAAAATATGATTTTTTATAATAAAATATAAAAAAATTAAATATATATTCAAATCCGATACTGACACTTAAATCCGAGCAACATAGTTTTTTATTCTCGCTGAGGAGGCTTTTAGACCACCCACTTAGATTTGTCATTCACTGGTTGCAGATTTTTCATGAAACCGTCCATTGACTTACACCCTCCTTTTTTCCCCCTGGTCGTAGGAGATTCTTAGTAGCTTCCATCTCCTTAAAAAACTTTTCCCATTCTATCTCCATTTCATCAAACCTGCAGAAAAGAAAAAGGTTGCGTATTTTTCAGGCCCCTTTTTTAGCAGTGACAACACTTATGTTCTTCCTCATGGCTTTCAGCTTTCTGTTTCCTTCACGCATGTCTTATTAGTTCTCTCATATCATGTCATTTCATGTTAATAAAGCAAGCTTTTTTTTTTATTCGTGTCTGTTTGATGTAATGTTTGCAGATGTTAGTTTCAAAATCCAATTTGATGAAGTTTCAGGAGACAGTTTGGTGATCTCCTTCTTCTCAATTGGTCTCCATCCATGGCGAGCCTTTATTTTTCTGCTCCGTCCATTGAAGCAATTTCTGTTTCTGCAACATTTTCGAGTTTGTTAAATTCATCTTTTGTCCTTTTTTTTTTTCATGTAATAGTAGATGTAATGATGAATTAAACAAATTTGCAGCATTACCTATTGCTGATAAATCATCGTACTTTGTCTCTTTATGCAATTCTACGGTTGTCTTCTTTCTTTTGATCAATCGATTGATATTTTTCTATTGCTTAAGATAAAATAATGTTTTCATTTGATGACTTGTTTATGTTGAAACAATAATAATACCACCCCCCACTCCAAGCAACACCCAAGAGAAAACGGCGATCAGTAAATTATTCTTTACATCCACCGCAACTGTAGAGATTGTCATTATTTCACAATAGAAGGTAATTTTATTTGTCCAAAGGGTGGATATGGGCTTGCATTTACTGATTTAGACTAACTCAGTATGAGCTCTTTTTTATTTAATAAAAAATAATTTTTATTTAAATTTAATTATAAAATATATGAATATTACTACTAAAATAATTTTTTATATTATTTAATAATAATTTAAGCTTGTAAATTATGTGTAAACCAAATCATGATCTTGACCATTAATTTAAACGAGTTTCAAATGGTTGCCCCATTTGATTATAAACGCTTCTAAAAGTAATATATAAATGGTGTAATTATTACAAGATTTTTTTTACAAAACTAATAAATCCTATAGACACTCGCTTATGCTTCACGGATTAAAATTTTAAGAAATTTCATTTTAAATTTATAACAATCTTTATCATATCATATCATCAATTCAAGTTATCCGTGTAAATAAGAAAAAGTCGAACACCATTTAAATAAAAAACCAACATAAAAAGGATTGATTTATAAAAATACTTTAAAAAAAAACCCAACATAGCTATGATTAGACCTATTAATGATTTGAATCGGGTTACGATTTTAAAAAAATTTAAAATTTGAGCCTAATCCCTACTTAGGCTTGGCTCAACTCAATTAGAATAACTATTTAAAATATAATAAAATATTAAAAATATTACTTTATATTAATATTATATATTTTTATATTAAATTTAAATAAAAATATTATTTTAATAAATAAATAATAATTTAAATCAAAATAATCTAAATCATAAATAATAATATTTAAATACAATTTAAATTAAATTTATCAAACTAAACAAATAATCCACCTCTTAAACACCGGAACAGGTATGGCTATGATCCACGAATCTGTTATTTGGCTGTGAAATTGTCGAAACTTTAAAAGTAAAATATGCTTTAACCAATACCAAGAGAGATTTAGATTGCTTGACCGACATAAAATATTCTAAACATTTTTTAAATCCAGTGCTTGTGACTGAAGAATAAGAAGACTTTCCAATTTCTCATTACTTTAAACTCAAAAAACCGTAAACTACTCAACCGAAAGCTTTAACAAGGAATATTCAACGATTAAAAATGGGCTAAATGCTTAAAGCTTTTTAAAGGTATGGAGGAGGGGAATCCAACCGATTAAAAGTATAAACTAAGTTTATAATATCTTAATCTTATTTTATAGAGGTAATTAGGACTGAGAAAGAAAAGCAGGGAACCCAAAAATTGATTCATTTTACAGCATTTAGTTTGATTTCGGTTTAGATAATAATTAAATATGTTAAGTTACATTCGATTTTTGGTTAAAAATAAAAAATTCATAATCATTCAAATCGAATTGAATTTTATTTTTTTACTTAATTTTAAATTAGTTTTTTTAAACATAAAAATAAATATTTTGCTTCTAAATTAGAGAAAAAAATCTCAAAAATACTATAGAAAATGATATTTTTTTTAAAACTTAAAGAAATCAATGAACCGAATCAATAAAATTTAGTTTAAGTTGATTTGATTTTATATGATATTTAATTTACTTTCAATTTAATATTTAAAAAACTACAAAATGTTATAAATTAATCATAATTTATTTCACAAAAATCAATTTAAATATTTATCACATTAAAAATTATATTTAATAAATTTAAAATTTAAATTTAATTTATTATATAATTATTTTCTTCTCTTTTCGCTTCCTATATCCTGAAAAAAACCATTTTCGTAAATAACGAGGGAATAAAGGCAAAGCAACATAGTTAAGTCTTAAACAAGCAGCTACATTAATTCCAACATTAATTAATTAATTAAAAGAATCGAAGGTTTTGGAGAAGGGATGACGGTGAAAGGTGGGACCAGTCACCGGCCCATGAGATAATCAAACGTAGTTTCTTATTTGCGACGGCACGATAATGATGAACCACACATAAACAAATCAAGAGTTATTATTTTAATTTTAGAAAAAATCATGCTGTTAACTAAAAAGCTCAAAAATATCTTAGGCTTCGTTTGTTCTGTATAGAGTCATATAAATACACTACTAAATTAGCTGACAATTTCTTTTAACCAAAACCCAACTTTTTTGTCGCTATACGGCTGCTCTCAATCTTCCTTTTGCATATAAACAAGTATTAAACTTGGTGCATAAATATATATATAATGGGCATGGATCTGCTGATCATGAAAGGGATGGAGAAGTGAATTATAAATTTAAATTTCGGTATAAGTGTATTAGTGAGTTCACATCATAGTTAAAATATAATACAATATAAAAATAATAAAAATATATAAATATTTTAAAAATTTATATAATATAAATAATTAATATATTAAAATATTTTAAATATGATTATAATATAATAAAATATATAGTTAAATTATGAACACATATATTGTTAAGGTTAGATTATTTGTTTTGTTGGACAGATTTGTCTTAAGTCGAGTTTGATAAAAAATAAGATTTTAGTACATTGAGTCAGCTTGGATCATTATTTAAGTAATAATTTTGTACTTTAAATTAGAAAATAGATAAACAAATATATAAATAATTTTTTAATATTTAAATATATTTTAAAAGTAAAACGATTTTTATGATTAGATCGAACCAAATCGAAGTTAAGCATATAATTTTTTTTATTTGAGTCCGATCCAATTTATTTACACTTCTAATCATCTTTTTGCAAAGATATTTAGGCAGCACTACGAGAAATAAAAAAAATTAAAAAAAAAAAAAAACTCATTAATCATGCTAGTTTTCAACATGATGGAAACTGAAGTTGGAAGCTAAATGACAATGAAGCTTTGACTCAGTGGGAATAAAAAACCTAGGAACCTTTTTAATGTTTCGCGTTTAAATTTCTATTCTATGTGTGTGAGCTCAGTGCAATATTATATTAGTTTGTTGATTTGTTTAATTTTTTAGTGCTGTATATTAGTTTTGTTTACTTCAATTTTATATATTCGTTGTGTTGATTTGATTCCTAGTTTTGTGTTAGGTCAATTTTTATATCACTTAACTATAAAGATATAGACTTAAGTAAAATATATATTAATATGCAAAATTTCATCTGCCGTAGATTAATCATTTAGTTCGAAAGATTCAATCCAGTATTAGGCGTTTGAATAGAGTTTTTTTTTTTTTAATTTCAAATTTCAATGAGTATGAATAATAATTTTTGTTTAATTTAATGTTGAAATATATTAATATTAATATAAAAATATTATTTTAAACAGTAATATGAGATTTTACGTTGACTGGGCTTGGACTCGGTAAGAAAACTGAACAAATTTTAACATGTTAATAATCATATTCAAAGTATTATCTCTTTATATAAATTTAATTCGGTTATAATTCATTTTAGGTAAATTTTACTTTTTTTTTGTGTTTATTTTTTATGATTGTGTCATGTCTTAATTATTTTTTTCATTTTGTATTCATGTTTTATAATCATATCATGTTTGAAATTGTTAGATCTAATTGAAACTTGTTGATGCAAGGAATATCGACTGCATTTGTTATGAAGTATTGCCTGCTTTGGGGGCAGTACGTAGACTATTTTCACGATTTTGTCTTTTCAGAAAAAAAACGCTTCAATAGCGAAACAATGACTTTTGCTTTATAAGCCACAGTCCATATCTTTAGTTAATTGATATGGGATCCTTAACAAAACCGTGAGAACAATTTACGTACAACTCCAAAGTAGATAATAACTCATAGCGGGTATAGTCTGACAATCTTTATATCAACAAAACTATTTTAATGACACTTGTCATTATGTTTGTGTTCTCGGTTCATATTATGATCATTTTAATATATTATATATTTATCTAAATTTTAGCATGTTAATAATTCGTCTTATGTAAATTTTGACAAATTCAATTATTTCTTTCATGTTCATATTATTTTTTTCGTTTCGTATTATTTTAAATTATTTTTCATATTGTATAATAATACTGTATACAAAATTACTAAATAGAATTGACAATATCCAAATAGCTTTAAATTTTGTTTCATGAGTTATATAATGATTTAAAATTATATAATTTATCATAGTAATTAAATTTAAACTCATAAATTCATTTAAATTTTTAATATTACAAATTTGAAAACTTTTATTTTATTCGTATACATAAAAATTTGATAATGATAATAAATATTTGTATATAAACATATACAAATATATATATATATATGTAATTGAGCTATATTTGTATATCTAATAATAAATATTTTATTAATAAAATCAAAAGTAGCCTATAAATATGTTTGAAAAAGACTTATAAATTTCAAACATTATATTAAGATATATCAATATCAATATCAATATATTTTTATATTAAAATAAAAAAAATGTCCACTACTATAATTCTAGCTGCTTTGATCCATATGAACCCTAGAAACTTTGGGTGTTATGTTCCCGTAGAAAATAGATATTCATCCTGCTAAGAACTGTATTGAATCGACTGATTAAACAAATAATCAAGCAATAATGTCTACAGCCCTGTGGATTGGATTCAGAACAGTGGGCCTAAAAGACCCAGAGAAAATACCACTGTTTATGGAAGGTCTCAGACGCCAATGCCCAAAAACCCACTTTGGACCAAAGAAAAAAAAATCAAAAGAAATCCAGAACTCGAAATCTCATTGGACAATACAAGATGCCTGAAGACTAATCTTATCTCTGTCGCTATGATGAAAGCTAATTAGTCATCTTGTCACAGACTATTGAAAAAGAAAAAACACACCAAAATTAGCATTAGCAGGTTTCATGGCTCTCCGGTCAGCCTCGTTGCTTCCACCGACTATCTCAATCCACAAAGGGGTTAGTTGCTATAAAGTCATTTAGCTCAATGGGGGTTGTCGTTTGATGTATTTTTGATTCATTCAGACATGTTTTTTTATTGACAGGCCAAATCCAATGCTTCCCTTAAGGAGACAAGCTTTTTCGGTGTTTCGTTCTCAACCCATTTCAGAACTGAACTCATCTTTCCTTTGTCAATAAGTCAGGTAACAGGCAAAATATCTTTCTGCCTTAAATCTCCAGAAAAGTTATGGTGTTATTGTTTGATAATGAGAGATGAAAATTATTGCCGACATAAATGACACATTCGAGTTTAATTTTCAGCCTTGTTCAGACAAATTCCAAGATGACAAGTTTGATTTTGGAGTTTGAAAATTGATTCATTGCCAACTTAAGGCATGAATTTTTGGACAAGTTTTACCTTGACATTGACAGAGGCATTTTTATTTTCCGAATGCTGAGAATAGCAGATAAAAGATGAGTTAGTAAATGAATTCGGCAACAAACTAATTTTAGAATTAGAGATTTAAATTACAGTTACGGATGAATTTTCAATCGTTCACATTTATAGGGGTTGCTGATGTAACAAATGATATCATTAACAATTGCGGTGAAATCAATAGCATAAAGGGCCAAAACTTATGTCATGTTGTAACTGTTATTTAAATTCTGATACTAATCCTGATTCTTTCAAAAATGGTAGAATGACTTCCCTAAGTCCACTTTTCAAATTGAATTTGGTTTAATTGCAGTGTCAGGCAAACCCAAAAAATGTCTCTAGGTCTTACTACCTATTTTGCTTCCAATTCTTTGAATTATCCATGTTCGACATCAACGCGTAACCAGAGATGGGTACTAGAATATGAACTTTAAAAATCTTTCAAATACATGAAAAAACTTACATACCCGTATCTGTCACTCACGTAGTCTAATTAATATAGCAGAACTGGCTAGTCTTTCCTTTTAAATAGCTATACATATGACCATTGAAAACAATTGCATATTTTCCCCATGAACTGTCAGTTCTTTTTTTTTTTTGGGTGCGCTTAACGGACTTAACTTACAGGAACTTAGGAGAAACGAAGTAGCTGCTGGAATTGTTCGAGCCCAAACAGCAGCTACAACTCCGGCAGTCGATCAGGCTGCACCAGAAGGAAAGAAGACCTTGAGAAAAGGTAATGTGATAATAACCGGCGCCTCATCTGGCTTGGGCCTGGCAACAGCCAAGGCTCTCGCTGAAACAGGGAAATGGCACGTAATCATGGCATGTAGGAATTTTCTCAAGGCCGAGAAAGCAGCTAAATCGGTTGGCATTGCTATGGAGAATTACACCATTATGCATCTCGACCTTGCCTCACTTGAGAGTGTGAGACAATTTGCCGATAACTTCCGTTGCTCGGGCCGGCCACTAGATGTCCTGGTTTGCAACGCGGCTGTTTACTTGCCTACTGCTAAGGAACCAACTCATACAGCTGAAGGATTTGAACTTAGTGTTGGAACGAACCATCTTGGTCACTTCCTTCTCGCACGGCTACTCCTAGATGACCTGAAGCAGTCGGACTACCCATCGAAACGTCTCATTATCGTTGGTTCCATCACAGGTACGAGCGTAGCTCTCGCTTTGCATAAGTTCTAAATTACATTTCACAGAAAGAACCTCATTCTACCAATGTTACTTGAACTCGGGTGCGAATGTCGAATGCGGATATATGTCAGACACAAATATGTTTAATTTTTCTTCGTTTTTACATGTGTTAGAAGGGTCCTTAGAAGGTTATATCTCAAAACCTATGTCCAGATATGTATCAGACATGGGTGCTTTAAGGAAAATGAAGAGTCGAGCAACATAGATTCTACCAAGTTAATTAAAAGGGAGCCAGTGCTTTTTAAACTTGTATAAGTTCAATCATATGGTAATTGAGCATATTGCTGCATTTTTAGATAATGATGAAGAAATTCATCACAACTCTACCATATCATAACTTGATATAAGTCCACTTCCTTTGAATGCAATTAATTCTAGGAAACACAAACACCTTGGCTGGAAATGTGCCACCAAAAGCTAACCTTGGCGATCTTAGAGGTCTTGCGGGAGGCTTGAATGGACTTGAGAGTTCGCCTATGATAGATGGAGGAGAATTTGATGGAGCCAAGGCGTACAAAGACAGCAAAGTTTGTAACATGCTCACCATGCAAGAGTTCCACCGGCGCTACCATGACGAAACAGGAATCAACTTTGCCTCACTTTATCCTGGTTGCATTGCGACGACAGGTCTGTTCAGGGAGCACATTCCTTTGTTCAGACTTCTCTTTCCACCATTTCAAAAGTACATTACGAAAGGCTATGTTTCGGAAGAAGAAGCTGGGCGTAGACTTGCACAGGTCAATTAAAATAAATTGAAAATACATGGCTTCATTATCTGCTTACATTGCGTTGAACTAAGCAAGCCTTGTCTGTTGCAGGTTGTGAGTGATCCAAGTCTGACAAAATCGGGTGTTTACTGGAGTTGGAACAAGAACTTGGATTCGTTCGAGAACCAGCTCTCTAAAGAGGCAAGTGATGAAGAGAAGGCACGGAAGTTGTGGGAGCTGAGTGAGAAGCTTGTTGGTTTGGCTTAAATAGACACCGAAATGAGATCGACCGCTACATGTAAATTATATTTTACCTTTGTAAATGTACAAAGTTTTGTGCTTGATAACATGAGAATTCATGGGTTTTGTCTGTTAACTTCAGCTTCGACCAAAGCGTTCTTGCAATCCGACTCCAGTTCTCCAACATGAATGGTAAAAACTATGCTACATGGGTAGTCGGACTCAAGAGTTAGTGTCATATAGGAATATGTGTTCAATACAAATATGTTAGTTTTTTTTTAAAAAAATTTTTTCATATATTTGAAAAATCATACTCCATATCTTGTCTCAATATAGGTCGAACATAGATACGTTGGAAAAAAATGAAGAGTTGAATTACCGTACGGTAACAATACGTCATAACACAATAATGGAATAGCAGAAGCCAATACAACATGCTTTTCAGGGACCATTCTTGATTCTTCATACTATAGATGCCCAAACTTTGCAAGAGTTAATAGTCTATCCTAACGATAATTTCGAACTGTAATGAGATCAGATCAACACTGACATATAGATCCAAAGGGCCACATCATCGACCCATTTGTGCTGGTGGTAGGAACAATATTGGATCACTTTTCTTTTGAATCTTATTTAGTTTGAGCATGACAACAAGGTTAAGTTCTCCTCCAGGTACACAGGACAACCTATGTTCCAATGCTAACCAAACTCCAAAGTTTGTCATGGACACAACTATTAACTTGCAGGAGAAAGTATTGTCTCTAAAATTGCTGCATTTCTACAGCGCTGACAAGCTTGAGTCAGGCATAAGTTTCCTTGGATGAATTCTGCAGTTGACTTTGATCTTTGACGTTGGCATGTAGGTATATATACAAGTGAGACGATGGTCGTCATTGAAAACCACAGTCAGGCACAACCATAGGATATTGTCGGCTTTGTAAATACCTTTGTACATTGCTGAGATATGTCTACACTATAAATGAAGAGACAGTCATGACTCAAAGCTATATTGGCTTTTACGTGACATGATAAAAAAAATAACATGCATGAACAGGACTCAAATACATAAAAATATCAAAATTTATATAATACGAATTGGTAACGTATATGGTAACATCTTGCCAGTGAAGTCGGATGATCTTGATGGTGTAGAGAAGATCGCTAATGAGTGGGAATCACAATATGCAAATGCTGCTGGGATTCCAACTTTCAAGATTGATGATCAACACTTACTTGCAAAAAGAAGCTCTTGGAAAAGGTTCAAGCTTATATAAACAGGTTTATAGAAAGTGGGAGAGTGCTTGATGCATTTATATGGATTAGTTTGGCAATGTCAAAGCTGACCAGATAGCGAAGGCAGTGGAAAACATGAGAAAAGCAATGTTTTCCCAATATATAGGGATATATCAAGTTCAAATATCCAAGCAAGTTTCACTCGGATACGTACAATAATATCGACAATCTGAAGCAACCGAACCTACTAACCAACCAGAAAGCTGTCAAAAAACCTTGCTTGATTTTAGAGGAACAATCAACTGTGGAAGAGTATGAACAAGTTCGATGAAATTTCTTAGTTCTGCCAATATTGTTGTTCATTTTGATTATTTGAACCTAGCAATAAAAATGCTTGCCGAAGGAGGAGAAAAGACGGCCCAAAATGCGAATACTGGATTAACAAGATATTATTTAGGTAATGAAGATATCTTCTAGGAGATAGTTTTCCTTTGGTTAAAAAGGTGCTCTCAAATCAAATGCATGTGAAATTTAACGAAGATGTTTATTTAGGTCGGATGAAGAACTCGCTCAGCCTAATGGAGGCAATCCCAAAAATGTGGAAAGGACAGATGTGACGGGTGGTGGTGGTGGTGGTGGTGGTGCAAGAAGAGAAAAATTCCAATCAAAATTTATTTTTAATTAAATTAATTTAATCAAAAGATAAATAAAGAAATGAATTTTTTTTTAAAAAAATTTATTATATTTGCACTGTGCTTCTATGCAAGCTAATGTTGGCTCATTATCCATTTGAATTATAAGTTTTTCTTGGCTAGCAAATCTTTCTCAAGTTAACGCAAAAGTGCAAATCAAAATTTAACATCCTAAGCAAATCAAATTTTAAGATTTGTTCACTCGCTATGCTCGTAAAAATCGTATACGTGATCAAGTCTTGAGAATGCATTTGTAAAAGGAAGAAAATTCAATTAATCAAAATTTATCTTTAATTAAATTGACTTAATCAAGAGATAAATGAAGATTTGAGATTCTTTTAGAGCTCTATCATAAAGAGATCAAATTCTTTTAAAAGTCATTTTTATCTCTAATTAAATCAAATTAAATTAAATTAATTAAAAGATAAATCATGAAATTATCTCTCATTAAATTAAATTAATTAAGAGATAAATAAAGAATATAAGTTATTTTGAAACTTTTTTATAAAAAAAATCATATTCTTTAAGAACTATCTTTCATTTAGCTCACTGATATTATAGAAAAGGATACCCCAAAACCATTAAACACAATTCAAAAGTCTCATTTGGCTCACTACCATTATAGAAAAAGACCTACTCAAAACCATTAAACACAATTCAGAAGTTTAAAGATCTTTGAAGCAGATTCAAGATTAAGTCTTAAAGACTTTTAAAGTAAATTTTAAAATCAAGCCTCTAAGACTCTTGAAACAAATTTCAAGATGAAATCCCCATGACCTTGAAACAAATCGAAGCCAATATCAGGTCATCGAAAGACCATTGGAGCGAATTTTATTAGTTTAGAATAAAGTCATCAAACTACCTTTGGATCTAAATTTTTACTAAGGGAAAGAATCAAAAGATTTTTTTATTTTAAGAATATTCAGAAATTGTACATTTTAAGTTTAATAAAGAAAATTGTTTAATTGTCTCTAAATTTTCTTTGTTATTATCAATACGAAATTTGTGTGTAAATGTAGATCAAGCAAATGCAATACAAGAAATGGGAGTTAATGGTGTTTCCCTGATTTATTATGCCAAAATAAGCAGCAAGCGTGACCGGAGTCTACACCAACTTTTAATTGCAGGAAACCAAGAGCCCCCAAGATCCAACTTCCAACACGGTGGTTTCAACTTTCATTCGGATTTGATTTTGATAGTGATCTTCTTAAGAAAGGCGTAATAT